>VWZW01007179.1:169818-180741 GCA_013397115.1 Edolisoma coerulescens | reverse complement strand
GGGGACGCCGCGCCCCGGGCTCCGCCGCAGCCGGACCCAGCCTTCGCAACTGCTCCGACCCCCTGCAATAGCCCTGGATTCCCACCCTGGACCCCCGCAATTGGCCTGGCCCCGCACCGACCCTCCGCAACAGCACCCCGACTCCGCAGCCGGCCCGGGCGCCCCGCAGCCGCTCCCGAGCCCCCAGCCGGCCCCGACCCGGCCCCGCCGCTCCGCGGGGGCCGCTCCCGTTCCCTTCGCATCCTCCCTCCTCGCCGCCCCGGCGAGAAATTGCCCCCGTTCCCCCGGCGCGGATTGGCACAAGGTGCCTGCTGCACCCTGACATCTCCCTGAACTCATTGTGATTTAAATAACAGCCCTTTCTCATCTAAACAAAGGTTCTTAATAGCAGATGTAAAGAATTCAGCTCATCTGAAAATCCAATAGCATTTAAGTGGATTAACTGCAATAACACAACTGAGGAGTGATACTATCCTTCATGGAAGACAATAGACTGTAAATGCACAGCCAGGGAGACTTATCCTTTCATCTCTGAATTTCCTTCAGCATTTCAAAAGCGAATGCTTTCTAGAAGCCCTGAAGGGGTTTGCACGCTACTGGCTTGGACATGCTTCTAGGAAACAACCTGTGCTTTAATGGGCACTTTGCAATTGCATAGAAGTTCCCACCAAAACAGAAGTGGCCTTTCAAGTACGTTTAATTCTCTCTCATGATGTCATGTAGGCTTACAGGGTGGTCTCCAGGACCACAAGGGGGAAAAAAAAAAGGTGGGGGTTGAAAAGAGAGAAAAGGAAAAGAGATGTAAAAGATTTGGAAGCACTTTAAAAAGGAGAATGCTGCTGATTTTTTTTTTTTTTAAGAGAGAAAATGCTGAGCCAGTGTGGAGCCATTCTCAAATGCCTCCTGATATAAAAAAAATGACCCGAGTGCCACACTGAAGCAGAGCCCTCCATGCAGGGCAGGAGGAGGCAGAGCAGGGCAGGACACTCTGGTAGTGCCATCACTTTCTTACATGGCAGAAGTAAAAAGCGATTACTTCAGTTAAAAAAAAAAGTCTCATCTGCTGTTATCATTTGCTGGGGTTAAAGAAGCAATTCTTATGGTCCGTGTTGTCATAGTAATAAAAAAAATAATTACTAAACAGTGAAATAGATTCTGACAGTACCGACTGGCTGAGCATTTACTCCTCTCCTTCCTTCCTTGGTTGGCTAGTGCGTTTGGGATCAGAAGTGCTGTATATTTGTAGCTCTTGCTAGTGGTATTTCATTGCAAAAGCCAACAGAGATAGCTCCTGCTTTATCTTATGGTAAAAAAAAAAAATCTATGCAGTTTTGATTTTTCTTATATTTCCCTCATTTCACAAGAGACATACTGCATCAGCATCTTTTTTTAATCTGTCATTGTGGAGCTCAGATAAGCATCTTTCCTCTGGGTCAAGTTACACTTGGAGTAGCTTTTAACATTAGGCTGTTTATAGGGATCATTACAAATATTTGATAATAATGCAAAATATGTAAGATCCCAGAGGAGAGCAAAGACCAGGGAACATAAATAAAATTCACACAGATCCTGCAAACAACTTTATACTTAGGTTGTCTGTCTGCTTACAAAACACATTTTGTCCTTGTCTATTGTTTGATCTAAAAATGCATTTGTTGCCTCTAAGTCCCTACGTTCAGCTGTGTGAAAAACAAAACACCAGTGCGTGTTTGCTTCAGCATGGCACCTTCCTGCAGTCTGCACATCGATTGCACACGTGTGCACCGGACACGAAGTATCACCTTTTGTGTAATACCCACAAGCCACACATGAGGAAAGAGTGACAGGATGGTAGTTACAGGTTTAAAAGGAAATCAGTACAAAGAACAGAGCATCAGAAAATTCGGTTTTGCACTTTTTTATTTACCTGAGAGCAGCGAGCAAGATATTGCTTGTCTAATTTAAAGCACGCACTGTTAGACGTCTCTCAAACGTTGGGAGTTATAATAGAATTACACCATGACGGAGTGTTGAGAGGGAGGATTCCCAGGGTTTGCACAGCACTTGGCATGGGGGAAGGGATGCAGAAGCTCTTGGACACAAAATGAGACCACTTCGGTGTCACCAGTGCTGCTTTGTGTGGGTGGAGTCACCTGAAGCCAGGGTGCCCCAAATCAGGCTTGCAGCACCCACTACAGAGCTCGTTTCAATCTCTCCTGGCTCAGTTCTTAGGAACACGGGCCAGGCAGTGTAACAGGACCAACTCACGTTTCACAGACGCGTGCTGGGCTGTGGGAAGGTCGCTGGGATGGCCAGCAAGGTGGGCACTGTGGTGCTCAGAGGGGGCTGAACCCACAGGGGGCACTGGGCTGGTTCCAAAATGGTACCTGAAGCCCAGGGCATCTATTCCAGAGCTCAGGCTGGAACCATGCTAGTTTAACCCTCCTGACAATCTTGAGGTGGCAAGAGGAATCATGTCATTGCAATGACATTCCTGCTGAGGGAGTCTTGGGAAACCTCAGTTTTTCAGACTTGATTTTAGTGGGGATTTCACCTCATAGATAATCCAGTTAAAATTAACAAAACAATGAGTTTGGGTAAGGTTTTTTTGTTGGAAGGATGGCCTGCTTTTATTACAGTGTATGTTTGGGGCTGGCCAAAGCTGCTCGGTATGTTCTGCAAGATACATCCTGCCACCACAGCTGTCCTGGCTCTGGAAAGGGACCATAGGAGATACTCCCAGGAGTTTGGACCTGCACCGTTCTTTCAGTGCCCCACAGTGTAAAACAAAGGGTAAAAGTGCAGAACAGAAAACCCAGAAAGCTGGACAGGAAGATCACCCACATTGGGTGGTTCCTCTCTGGTTTTGAACATTTTTTTGGCCTGTAGCTTCAGAGGGGCATGTGGCCATGGTGGGGGAGGTCATTTTCCTGCTCTGCAGCTCGGTTGCTGCCTGCCTGTGGAAAGGCATGAGGCCGGCACAGGTGCAGGTGCAGTGCAGGCAAGGATTACAGATGCAGAAGGCACTGATGGCAGACACACCGTTCCCTCTCCTGAATCTCAGCCCGTAAAGAGCAGCAAGGAAAGCTGCAAGGAGAACAAGCAAGGCTGTTATTATTCCAGCTGGTACACCTACAAACATGATTGCCTTCTTTTCCAGCTCTTCCTTTTGGATCCTTGCACTGGCTCCGTCCTTCTGGCTGAGCTTTGTTGTCTTTGAAACTTTTGTTGGTGCAGCTTTCCAGATGCTTTCACGGTTGATAATTTTCTTAAATTGTCATGAGATGCAAATCTGCTACAAGGTTTCAGCTAAGTGGAGCAATCAGAAGTGGTGTGGAAAAGTTTTATGATGTCCCTGCCCCAAACACAGAGGATGGCCATGGCCAGCATCCACTTATGTGGGCTGACACTTAAAGCTGCAATATTTCTAGAGATGTTTTGCCCTCCTATGAATGGGGCAGGATCCCTGTAGAGCTGATCCTCCACCCAAAATTGCCCTTTTGACTTCAGTGGGGGTTAGATCCAATTGCCCCTGGAGACATTACTTGGTTTAATAGCTAAGACAGTTAGTAATGCTCTTGTTAATGTGCTCCTCTCTCCCCCAGTGCCCCGCTGCTCCTTACCCAGGAGGTTCAGCAGCACGGCCGACAGCGAGGGGCTGTTTGACCTTCCCTGCTGCCGGAGCCACTGCTGAGTGACACACAGTTCACCTTCAGGGCTGGAGCACGAACTGGCAGCCCTGCCAGCCTGGGTAGCAAGATACCATGTTTAGGCATTAAACTAGGGCACTTGCATACCAGCACTGGCCGCTATTTTAGTGGGTATATGAAGCTGATCCCTGCTCCCCACCCCTGTGGGACAAGGGAGCCGCTGTGAGTGCGGGATATCCTCTGCCTGGTGGATAAAGCTATTAAAAATGGGCTGTGTCTTGTCAGGAATACGTAGTTCATCCAGCTGAATGACTGTAAAAGTACCAGCCCACCTTAAGGTATGCTGATACACGCTGTAAATGAGAGCAGTGCACACAGGGCTCAGCCCCTGGGGTCCTGTGCGTGGTGTGCTCATGTCTCCTCAGCAATGGGGGTGTAAAGCTCTTCTCCTCTGACTCAAATCAATGCCACTTGCAGCGATTCTGTGGAGACCATCCAGGATGTAACTCAGCCATGCTAAGTACCATAAAATTGTGATATTATTCTTCATTGTTTGTAGCTTGGAGGCCTGTAGAAGCCTAGCTTGGAGCAGTCAGTTTTATTACGCTCCATCCCAACACAGTGAGATAGTTGTTCTTCCCGAAGAATTTGTATTCTCTAAGTGCAAGCCGCCCCGTTTGTGTTCTTGTATCCATGCAACCTTGTTGCTCTTACAACATTACACATTTGTCCTGAGAGATTCCCTCCCTTACAATAAAAACTCACGAGAATGATACACACATTTTCAACTCCCAGCACACCAGAGACTGCGGGATCCAGCAGTACCTAAAGGACATGGGAGATTTGGAGGCTGCTGTAGTGGAATTGCTAACTTTGAACTGCAAATGTTTGTAATGGCTGTGAAGCTTCCTAATTGAATTTCTGACCCTTTTTGTCACAGAAACCTAGTTAATATAAGGGAAGGAGAAGAGCAAGTAAAGGATTGGTGATTGGTTTGTTTTTTTATTTTTTTTTTTAACAGAAACTCCAATGTAGAGTTCTGTGCATTTTTCTTTTAATTTTCTTACACCTACAGCAGCCTGGTCCTCAGTGGCTGCACATCGTTCAAGGATCATGCCTGAAGTCCCCAGCCCCGTACAGTATCTCTCCAGAAGGGCTTCATGGAGCCCACACTGAGTCTCCAAATTCACCTTCCCTGAGCACTTCCATCTTTTCGAGACACACTGGTACCCACAGACCCACCGATGGTGGTGGTCAGACCAGAGCAGGCAACTCAAGTGGTGGCATCTGCCCCTCGGCAGAAATTCCCAGGGGATTCAGTGCTTTCCAGCTGTTAATTCGCAGCACTTTATACTTAGGCAATTTCTTCCTGAGAGCTGATAAAGATCCTCCATAGCCAGGAGGCACATCAGTAATCAGAAATGCAGAGGATGTGGAGAACCTGCCATGGGGCTGTGGCCAAACTGCAGGTGAGAAGCTGGGAGCAACCATTTCCAAAGCCCTTTTCTCACCACCTCAGGACAAGTTTTGTCATTGCCCTGCTACATTCCAGGTCCAGCAGACCTCTGAGAAGTACCTCTGGTCACATGGAGATGTCTTAACTTGGTCTGTCACCTGCTAGCCACCATCACATGGTCACTGGGAGCGTGTTCCTGATACACTGCTGGGCTAGAAAGGGACCACATTTTACACCCGAATTGAATTTCTTGGTCCTTGCAAAAAGGGAAGTGCAAAACCATAGGTTTGTAGAATCATTTAGGTTGGAAAAAATCTCTTAAGGTCACCGAGTCCAACCATCTTCTCCATCCTATTGGATGTAGCATTTGTTTACCTTTCAGCAGTGGTTTGTGATGCTGTTCCCATCAACTGGGATACAGAATTCCTTCTTTCTTGGAAGTCAGTGAGGAGTACAGCATTAAAGCAGAGCGCAGGCAATGGCCCTTTAAGCATTGTCTGTTTAACTGTAGCACGATCTCTCCTGCACTCCAGTGCTTTCCATAAACAGCAAGTCATCCTGGAAGGGGAGGGAGAGGATGATAAATAATCCTGTTATTCATGCGACTGCGTTCTTTCATGAAACTGGGAAAAGGCAAAATAAAGTGGCGACTGCGAGACTGAGAATGAAATGCGAGGCAGTGGGTTGTGCTGCTGCAGTTATTTGGGGCTGGAAGAAAATCTGGAAAGAGGAAGGTGAGCAGAAAGGGTTTAAAATGCCAAGAAGAAAGGCAAGAGACAGGACATGAAAGAGCAGCTTTCCCTGCCTCCTTGCTTTGTGTCTCAGCTGACTGCTGGGGCTGGCTGCGGTGCTGGCTGTCCACCACCAGCTCCCACGGTGTGGCTACCTGTGCCAGAGGCTTTCCTGTGTGTGCACCTTGTGGAGAGGTGGGAAGTGGGAGACACCAGAGCTCCAGTAAGGACAGGTGGGCAAGGAGAGAGGCAAAGGTGAGCAAACCCTGGGAAAGATATGCCATGGAGCAATGAGGAAGCAGAGAATAAACCTGCTTGCTGAGGGTCCCAGCAAATGAGCTATAATTCGTTTTCGTGGGACAGTTATGGTATTTCCTTCATCCCACTTTGCATCTGTGCCAGAGGTGCCTCCCCAGTTCGTGTTGGAGGTGCCCACACTGCAGCCGCTCCAGCTCTCCGCCTGTGCTCTCTGTGCATCCCCTGGGCCCTGAGCTGGGACAGCTGAGGCACAGGCGTCCCTCCCATCCCATGCAGCCTCCCACCGAGAGCGGGACACACAGCTGTGGGGGAACACCTTAAACCACTGCAGCTGTCTGCTCTCTGCATGTGAGCCAGAGCCCTCCATCCCTGGGATGCTCCTGGAAGCAGCCTGGCCCTCTACTGCTGCCTGATTGCCTGGTACCAGCCCCATCTTTGGTTCATAAGAGAATCTCATCCTGGGACAGTGTGCCAGCCCTTCTAAGACTTCAGTAATGGCACACATCCACTTCAGCAGCATCAGGGATTGGGATAACGCAGCCACATTGTTATAATCTTCCAAAAGTGCCTCTTCCCCTTGCATGGCATCAGTGCAATTCCTTCAGGATTACAAAAGCTTAAGCCTTTGTAAACAAGGCAGCCCTGCAGCCTAGGTATTGTAGAGAGAGAATTCCTCTCCATGTCCTAAATATTTTGGATGGAAAAAAAAAAAAAGAAGAAAGAAAAATAAGAAGAACATTTAAGACATCAGCTTCCCTTCGAGTGTGAATGGGACCAGCTCCATCCAGCTTCAGCCTGAAGTCTCTGTTACACTGTCACTGTGCAAAGCTCCCAGCAAGGCAAATGGGAATTGCACATGATGTGATGGGAAAGCAGCAGATACCTTTGTAAATACTGCACCCTCACACGAGCCACAAGTATCTTTGCTGAGACACCCTGCCAAACTAGCAGGTGTTTTTTACATCAGGCCTTATATTAACACACTCCTACGTATGTCTGGCTGCATCTGCTGCATTAACGATCCCTCGGTGCATAATGGCTGGGTTAGTTTGTGAAGTTAAATACCACGGGCAAGACCCCAGCCACAATGCATACAAACCTCAAACTGCTTCTGTTTGTATCGCAGGGGTTATTGCTGCGCTTCTTTTGCTGTGATTTTTTCTTTTTTTCTTCCTCTCGCTGCATTTTTCCCTTGTTCCTGCCCATCTTTTCCCCAGTTTGTGGTTTTCAGATTCCCTCCATCTCTTTATTTTCTCCATCTTTTGCCGTGTCTTTCCTGTCTCATTTCAGTTTCTGTGGATGCCAGAGAGAATGAAAGCTGCAGCCAGCCAACCCCAACTGCTCTAACACACTCCAACAGCCCCAGAGTGGTAGGATACTTCTCCAGCCTGTGCATGTCTGGAGTCTGGGGGCAGTGCCATGGGGGCTGCTGGGTGGGGATGCCACAGTTTCAACTCTGGATGCTCTCAGTGGCTGCTGTGTAAGTGAAAAAGGCCAGCTCAGGCCTGCTCAACTTCTACTCTCTGGGCAGACAGCAAGTCCAAGTCCAAAGCCACTGGGGAAAATATGTGCCCTTAGTGTAAAAGCCTGTTTTTACAGAAGCCAGTGGTAGGAGTCTTTGGGGATTAATCTTGTATTGTAATTATCAATTATTTTAAACCATGTTGTGGCCAGGCATAAAAGCTGTTCAGAAACAAGGAAGGGCTGAATCTGAAGCCAGCTATCATAGACTTCTACAAAAAAACCCCACCTGTCTTTGTAGACCTGACACTAAGTTTATGTTGAAATTTCCAAGGGCACCAAAGATGTGTGTGTGTGTTTAACTCCCACTGAAATGGGAGTTGGGGGCATTGCTTAATGAGGAGGATTTGAAAAATACTCTTCTATCCTCCTTTGTTTAAAATTAAGATGCCAAATTCAAACATCCATGCCAGCATGGTGTCTGTTTCCATTGCTCATGCTTTTAGTCGTGCAGTTGTTGTCATGGTCCTTCATGGAGGTCTCACCTTTGGTCCCAGGCTCTCTTGGCCCTAGGTTTAGCTTTTTGCAGTAGTTCCATGGTGTATGCACACACACAAAGCACAACAGCTGGTGGATCTCTTATTCATGGCTTAATCACTTCCCTCCGGAGGTGTTTGGTGTGATGTGTGGTCTTGCTCAATCCTGGCTTCCTGAGGGATGGAGCAGGAGGGTCAAACACAGCCCAGATTCAGCCCAGCACTTTGGAGCATGACTAACCCAGGGCATGGAGTATTCTCTCGACGTCATTAGGATGGACCTGCTTCTTTTCCTGGTGTTAAGCAAGCATTTAGTCCTTTGGAGTTTGTCTTACCACACCCTTCCCATCTCATGCTTATCTGGGCATCACACTTTGAGCTGCCCACTGGTTTTCCACACATCTCCGCTGACTTTCCCCAGGCCATCCATCTGATCTCATAACCACAGCTCCTCTGGTGGTTCACCACGTGCCCCCGTCCCACCCTTTGTAAAGGTTTGCTGTATCACTGCTACTTTCCTATCCATCTGGAATTTCCCCTGAAGGCCCTGAGCCACCTACTCCATAAGTGTCATCAGACAGCTTTTGCTGGGAGGGTTTTGTTTCTTTGTTTCTTTGCTTCTTGGTTTCGTAATCCAGATTGGCCGTCGATTCAATTCAAAATGCCATCACACCAGAGCAGGGCCTCTGCATTCGCAGCAGTTGAGAAAAATTAAATAGTGATAAGGAGCCAGATGGCTCAAGAGATTGGGAACCAGCGATGGAGTCTGTGACCTCGACGTCACTGCTCCAAAATGCAGCTCTGATCCACAGTGAACCTCATGGGCTCAGTCCAGTTTCTAGGGTACGTGTGGTCGTACCAGAAAAAATTCCCTTATAAACAACCCCTGCTTTGGCTGGGAGGCCTGAAGAGGTGTGTGAGGGTCCCTCAAAACAGAGGAAATGTCACCTGCTGCACATGGATGATGCAGTCCCCAGCAGTGTTTGTGCACCATCTGCGGCAAGGGAAATTCTAATTGTAGCACTGCCCACCTGGCCATCTTCCACAGGGAAGACATCTCCTTCTCTCCCAAATTATCTTTCAAGCCATTTTTAAATTTACTTCATGGCTAAGTCTCATGAAAACTGTAATTCTGCAGTCCCGGAGGTCTGACTGACCCCATGTGTGCCTGATGAGAGACTCCTCAGAGGTGAGAGAACTTTGTCAAAATGTCAATAAAAGAATAAGAAGCAAGTAAGAATTTGTGTCGGGAGCATCCCTAAGATTAAAACAGTGTGAGAACAAAATCTGGCCATGCACACAGGAGCCAAAAGCCTTACTAAACTAAGCTACAATTTCTCGCAGCACAGCCTTCCTTCCTGCTGATGGTTATTTTCTAACCTCGCTGTGCAGGAATTGGAAAGAAGCAGGTGCCAGAGAAGAGGGGACTCTGAAATGGCACTAAGGTCATTACAGAGCAGGAGAAGAGCAATCCAGCCTCCCAGGTTTCATTTACTAAAGCCGTAATAGTCTAGTAGGGCATCAGACCCCTTAGTGGTAGTCTTCAACTGAATGTGAAGGCAAAAGAGAAAACAACTGCTTTTCCTTGCAAGGCTTCTTGGTGTGGATGTTGTCTGTCCTCAGCCCATGTTCACTCAGCTGCTCTCTCCCAGATTCCCCTTGCCCCCGCTGGAAAGCTGCCCAGGAACTCCCTCCACAGCTTAAGGGCCAAGACCAAATCAGCTCAGTCAGGCTTGTTAGAATCATAGAGTCCTTTAGGTTGGAAAATACCTCTAAGATCGTCAAGTCTAACTATTCAGCCAGCACTGCAGAGGTCACAGCTAGGTGGTGTCCCCAGGGGCCACACCTACTTGTCTTTTAAATCCCCCCAGGGACAGTGACTCCACCACTGCCCTGGGCAGCCTGTTCTAGTGCTTAACAACCCTTTTGGTGAATAAATGTATCCTAATATCCAATCTAAACCTCCCCTGGCAGAGCTTGAGGCCATTTCCTCTTGTCCTATTGCTTGCTGGAGAAAAGACTGACCCTCTCCTGCTACCACCACCTTTCAAGTAGTTGTATAGAGCGAGAAGGTCCCCACTGAGCCTCCTTTTCTCCAGGCTGAACCCTCCAGCTGCCTCAGATGCCTCCTCCTCAGACTTGTGCTCCAAAGGGACTCCTCATTACATGGGTTCCTGCCCTGCCTTGCCACCCTGTGCAGGTCGTTCTCATTCTGTGGTCTTTGTTTTGCCTGCCCAGGCGTCCCCCAGTGCTCCTGGCTGTGGGATGCCCACGGTCAGCCAGTGCTGCTCTCTGCACCCCTGAGAGCTGGTCCCATCCCACGTGTCCACAGCCCTGTGTCGGCCCTGGGGAGCTGCTTCGTACCATCCACAACTGTTTGGTTTATATTCGCGTATCGGGCCGTGACCCTGAACTGGCTTCTCCCTTTAAATTCCTTCCACATGGCTCTGCCCACACTGTCCACAAAGCCTCTCAAAGAAATGCAGCTTGGAAAAAAAAAAAAAAAAATCTGAGAAGAAAAACCCCTTCACAACAAAATGTCCTTCTCTCTCTCCGGCAGATCTGCTTGGGTGCGGTTTTCCCAACACTCCCCCGCAACCGAGGCGAGGAGTCTGCTCTGCTCTGGTCCTGACGGCACTGCAGGGACAGGGACACCCCTCAGCTGGGCACAAACACCCACCCTGCAGGGACAGGGTCACCCCTCAGCTGGGCACAAACACCCGCCCTGCAGGGACAGGGACACCCCAGGCTGGGCACAAACACCTACCCTGCAGGGACAGGGACACCCCAGGCTGGGCACAAACACCCACCCTGCAGGGACAGGGTCACCCCTCAGCTGGGCACAAACACCC
>VWZW01007179.1:65882-169637 GCA_013397115.1 Edolisoma coerulescens | reverse complement strand
GCTTTCATCCCAGGAGCCTTGTTGCCCTTTAGCCTCTGCCACTGCACAGCACTGGGATTGTGCAGCGGGGCCAGGAGCCTTCTCGCCCGGGTGAGCAGCCCATGACAGTCCCTCTCCATTCTCTCCCTTACATATAAACATAAATATAGGACTGTCCCCATACAGTGGCAGCTCCACACATGTGCTGGTGGGCGGGTAGCTCTGCATTTGCCCTCATGATTTCATGCCAGAAACATTTGCAAGTTCAGCTCACCGCTCGGCTTCCCCTCTCTCTCTCTCCTTCTCCCTTTCAGGGTTACTCCCTGAGTCTATGAAGACATCCCACATTCCCCCCACCAGGCCATGGGCTCCTGCCTGCCTGCATCCCTCCACCGTCATCATTCCCTCATCCTGCCCCAACCTCTTAATGATTTTCTTAAAGACTTTCAGCAAGATCAAAATAAATTTTGCCATACGCATTGCTGTTATCGAGCCTTCCCTTTTTGCCTCTTTTCTCAGCAGCTATTTTGGGATGATTAATAATTCACAGCGAGGCTTGGCACAGCAATGGTTAAAGGGATGAAGCTGAGCTGACGCAGGAGCCTTCTGGACAGAAGCAGTTTTTAAAAGTCTTATAAGTGCTATTTTTTTCTTTAGGAAAGGAGTGGATTTTTTTTTTTTTTTAAGTGTTGTGAGAACAGGAATGTTTCTCTTTTAGCCAATTCCACATACTTTTTGTTATAGGAGAAGATGTGGTCTGAGGGTTTTAGCAGAGGCTAAAACAGGGGAGAACTGGATCTATTTTGGTGGTGTATTGAGTGGATAGGAAATAATCGAAAATGCTGCGTTGAAAAAATGAGTTTAGCAGCAGCTCCAGGCGAGCCCTGTTCCGCAGGGAGCCCTCCCTCCCCTCACCTGCCCAGCACCCAGCAGACCTGGCAAATGTGCAGATTTGATCCATTCCCACCCTTTGGCCAAAAGACATTCCTTTAATCATGCCCTCCTGGGAACAGAGGCTGCGCGTGTTTTTCTGTTGGTAAAATGAAGCGTGCTGGCTGCCAGAGGCTGTTGCAAGGCTGTGTTCGGCGGGGGTGTTGCATGGGGGACAGACAGGCCTCTCCTGGGGCTCCCCTGGGATGCTCCCAGACATCCTGGGAGATGGGCAGCCTGTGGCTTTGCTCAGGCTGAAGCACATCAAACGGCCTTTGCTGGGCACGGTGGTGCAGCAGCCTCCTGCCTTGTATTGAGTGTTTTTCCTTCCCCACCTGCTGCCTGGGCTGAAATCAGAGCTCAGATCCATCCGCTCTCATCCCAGCACCCTGTCTCCATCACACCCTGCCCGGTGGAAAGGTGATGGAGTTTTTCCAGGACCCCACATGACACACATCCCCTTCTGAGGACATTCACCGGTCCCATTGCTTCAGACACACCTCCAGGTCTGCCAGCAGCCTCGCCTGTAATGATGGGTGGGATGTAAAATGGATTAAAAAGCAGAGGCCAGAACTTTTTTAGGTTAATCTCTTAATGCAAAAGGATCATACTTGGCAGCAACATAAGGCAAGCTCTCATCAGTTTATATCTCTGCTTTTCTTCTCTTTAACAATCTAATTTTGTACATCACTGTGTGGAATCCAGATACAGATAATCCTCCCCCAGTTAACACCACTCTGGCTGTGCCCTATGGAAATCTGTGTGCTGCCTGTGGGAGCTGGAGACATGAGGGTGCTTTGGTGGTCTAGAGACTGTCAGGAGGGGTTTCAGCAGGTAATAGATAGCTCAGGGTCACAAGAAGAGCTGCTGGAAACACTTTCCATGAGCACTTTTGGAGAAAGTGGTCTTCTGTGTTTGCATCTCACAAAAGTGCAAGGGACAGTTGGTAGCTATTGAAAACTGAAATATTCTGATTGTCACAGAGGAGAAACTCACAATTTTCCCTGAAAAACTTTCACACCAAATGGAAATTTTCTGACAAACTATTCAGCCAGAACGACCTTTTGTGCTGCAGAACAAACTGTGATGAACATTTTTTCTACCAGGTTTTTCTCCTGACATTATGAATCCTGATGGGGGATTAGCTAACGTGGCTCATTATCAGCACATGCAGCATCAGAGAGGAGGAGTTGGAGCTATGTGAGGTCTCAAAAACAACCATTTGATGCCAATATGCAATTTGAGATGCTGCCTGAACCAAAAAGGAGGATTCATGGGCTAAAGTTGGTGCTAATGTTAATCCCAGCTATGGGTGAAGTTGCCCTAAGGCTGAATTTGCCTCAAGAGAGTCAAGCCGGGGAGTGGATTAACTTCTAAGAAACTCAGAGTGAATGAATTAGGGGAATTACTCGGTAGGGTCAGCAATGAAATCATGAGTCCACTGCAGAGGAAACAGGGTGCACTTCTAAAGGGCTAAGAATGGCCCCTTTGCTAGATTTATGGGGCTGAGGTGATGAGCGCGGGGTCAGATAATAACCTTTCAAACCACCAAGGCAGACCAAATATGCTTTGCCACGGCCCGCTTGCTTTTCAATGCCTGTGTGTCATGTTTGGAAAACAAGGCCCCGTCTGTCCGGGCCGAAACAGCGGCAACAAAATAACGCTGCTTGTTAGGGAAATGCCACCGCAGAAAAAGATAATCGAAACATTCAGGCTGGCAGTGCATGGGGATAAAGGCAATAAATCCTGAGAGCACGCTGCCTTATCTCGGGCAGGAGCTGCCGGCGCTACTCCTTGGCCTGCGTTCCGCCGGGCCGGGGAGGCCTCGTCCGTGCCTGGTTATCCTGAGGGCCGGCCTTCAGCCAAGGCCACCGGTGACAGAACAGGGGTGCAGATGCCTGTCCCTCCTCCTGCTGCAGCTGTTCTCCCTCCCAGGCAGAGGAGGATGTGTCTGCAGTGCGTTGGGGTGTCTGAACTAACCCCGAAGGCGCACGGCCAGCAAAACGCTGCGCAGCGGCCCAGAGCTGTGTCGGAGAGGTTTGGGGTGGATGTGAGGAAAAGGTTCTTCACCCAGAGGGTGGTTGGACAGCAAAACGCTGCAAAGCGGCCCAGGGCTGTGTCAGAGAGGTTTAGGGTTGATGTGAGGAAAAGGTTCTTCACCCAGAGGGTGGTTGGACACCGGGACAGGCCCCCCCAGGGAAGTGGGTGCAGCACCAAGCCTGACGCAGTGCAAGTGTTTGGAGAACACTCCCAGGCACAGGGTGGAATTTTTTGGGTTGTTTTGTGTGGGGTGAGGAGCTGGACTCGGTGATCTTTGTGTGCCCGTGATTCTATCAAAACGGGAGGCAGAGGTGGGGCTGGGAGGGACACACAGCCCCTTATGGAGCCACTCCAGGCTGTCCAGCACAGCCCTGGTGGGTGTCCAGCATCACCCAAAGAGCTCAGTGGGCTGGAGATGCTGCTCCAGTGCTCACAGCCTCCTACCCCATTGCTGGGGCTTTCATGATGCCTCCACAAGCCACTGCTCCAGGGAATCTGAATTTATCGTGACATTACAGAGAGTAAGTGGCCAAAGAACCCCCATAATTCACTTACAAATCTGATATAAAAATGATGTGAACGTTTCTTGTGGATTTATGTACAGCTGAAATGTGAGCAACAGAGGGAGAAAACCT
This sequence comes from Edolisoma coerulescens, assembly GCA_013397115.1. Classification (NCBI taxonomy): domain Eukaryota; kingdom Metazoa; phylum Chordata; class Aves; order Passeriformes; family Campephagidae; genus Edolisoma; species Edolisoma coerulescens. The sequence goes on along the minus strand of VWZW01007179.1, from coordinate 166,053 downwards.
GCAAACAAAACTAGTATCCTCAAGTCTTCTGCTTATTACATGGCAACAAAGGTATGTGATGCTGCAAAGCTCTTGGCTTGTGGCCTCACCCTGCTCTCACACAAGTCCTGGAGAAGTTACGCAAGTGCAATGGGAATCCATGAATTTTGATGAGGAGTATCCCTGCTTCCCACCGTTCATGCCTTTGTGACAGAAGGCAGCACAGAGATGTGCTGCAAGGCAGCTGGATGGCAGTGACCACTTCACTGCTGCCCAACAGGGCACCCCATGGCTTTGTCCACCCAATTTTCCATCCTCAGTGCCCGCTCTCCTGGTGTGGCACTGAGATTCTTCTGGGAGAAGTTTTTCAGCTGGCAGCCTGGGCAGAAGCAAGGCCCAGCCCCAGCCAGGCAAAAAGGGTCCATGATGGGACATGGGCTCCAGGGAGCACATAGGGGCTGCAGGGCAGCTCCCCTTTGAGGTTTCTGAGAGCCCGCCCTCTGCCCCTTTAGTTGCTTTGATGTTCTTCAGATGGAGACAAGATTTACAAATGCTTGACTGTAGGAAAAAAACGTAGAGTAGAATGCTATTTCTCCCCCTGCTTCTTTCCCTCATCTGCTCAAGGGCTGGATCCTGCAAGTGCTGCTGAGACAAACCCACAGCCAGGGGGGAAATGATGTTTTCCAAGACCACTCCAAGGTGGGCAGTAGCACAGAGCAATCGGCTCCGGTCTGTGTTGCTTTGTGCTTGACAAGCAGCAGCCAGAGACTCTCCAGGGAGACCTGCTTTTCCTAAGGTGCCAGCACAGCTCCTTACACGGAGCACAGCAGTTTGAGGTCCTGAGGCATTGCTGTCAGACCCCAGCTCGCTATGGAAATGTTGCTCTGGGAAGGATTACCTCTCTCTGCAAAACACAAACCTTTCTTCTTCTCTGCTGCAGTAATTTTTTCTGCAATTATAACTTACACTGAACAGCTCAAACTGCAGGCATTAACACAGCACAGGCTGCAGCCTCCCTTTACCTTCGGGTGGACAGCATGGATCAGACAGCACTGGGATGGTTTCAGCATGAATCACTCACTGCCTCTGTAACCAACATTCCCATAACCTAAATCTATCAAAAAGAACATAAACCACATCAGAAGCTGGTTCTCACATACTCATTTGCTAAGACTTTGGAAATCTCTTATATTAAACAGATCATCTCTTTACAGGAGTATGAAGCTGCCCTAATTATACAAAGGGTGGAAAGGGACAATCTTCCATCTGGGAAGGCTGTTTAACTTCTTCTGGCTTCCTAAAAAGCTATTGTCTTGTAAACTGAGCATTCCTTCACTGGCTTGGTAGACACAACATTCCCCAGGTCTCAACCAAGTGCTAAAGAGCAGCAGTACCCGAGCCAGCCAGCCTGAACAGCCCCGGGCACAGCCCCACAGGGGCTGGTGCTGGCTGCCCCTGCAACACCCCGTTCAGAGCACGGTGTGCTGCCAAACACGGTTCTGCCTTGGCTTCTGCCTGTGGTTCCTCGGCAGTGGCCTCTGGCCTGGGTTTTTTTTGGAAGGAAAAGGTGCTCTGTGCAGCCCCCTCCTTCACACCAGGAACCACTGTGATTGTAGGGACCTCACTGGGTGAGCAGCAGCCTCTGCAGCATTGAGCTGGTGGCTCTGAGGTTTCTCCACGTGGCTGGAGATGCAATGAAGGAGATACGACGAGAACCCCAGATTTTCAGGAAGAGGAACAGCTTCATCACAAAGGCTGCCTCGTTTCTCACCAGCCACCAGGGCAGGTCCACCCCCACTGAGCACCTGAGGAGGGTGATGTCTCAGGATGCTAAACAACATCCCTCAAACCCCCTTTGCTTGCAAGCCTTGCACAGCTCTTTTCTGCAGCTGGAAAACCACCGGTGAGTAGCAGTAAGGTGTCAGCTACTAATACCAAGTCACATCTTCTAGGGAAGACCTTCCTTCCGCATTATGAGAATCCCAGGCATTTTTATTTGGCACCACTAGCTTTTATTATTCCCTTCCTTCATCTGTCATCAATACTGTGTCCAGTTTCTGCTTGTGTACATGCTCTGGTAGATGCTACTGTACAGCTGACAGGCCTCAAATTCACACTTTGTGGGAGGCATATTTCTTCCCAAAGGTTTTACCTTACTGAAGGTAGCAAGTCACAAAATAAAACCTTTGTTGCAAGTATCATTTGAAGTTAATCTTCATATAATCCACAGTAAATATTTATGTGCAATGCAATAGTGGCTGGATTTGTTTACAGTTTGAAATTGTTAGAGAGGATTCCATATAGATTAGTCAGCTAATCTGCTGTAATCTTCTTAAAAAGCAACTGAAATGGGTTTTCTTTCACTGAATCATGTTAGCCCTGTGTATGTAGTGACTTCAGAGAGGGAAGGGATTCAGGCACAAAAGGGCATTTACCTTGTGGGTGCTCACAGCATTGCTCGCATTGCAGGAGAGCCATAAATTTCCTCTTCTGCCTTAGAGAACGGGACAGCTGCAGTGACTGAATTTAAGCTGAGATGAGTGTCAGGCTCTTCTATCCCATTTCCTTGCTGCAGCTTTTGAACTGTATCGCCTGGGGATAAACTGATCTTTGATGAGGCACCTGCACGGTGTCTGCACAGAAGTCATCCTTTCTGAATTTATTCTGTTTTATTTCACTCCCTCCTAAGGAGATCTACAGGAGGTGCCTCTACCTAGCGTGCTCCTGAGTTAATAAGGAAAGCATCCCATATCCTTTACTCACAACTCACCTTTATTCACAGGGGAGTTGCAGCTCAAGGTGGAAAAAGATTTTAGATACTCACCGTACTTCACAGAAGGTCTCGGGGGTGATATGGGCATCCATGGGACAGGTGTGTCTCCTCTAGGCTGTAAGGTCCAGGCTTGGACCTCTAATAGCCCAAGCACTGAAGGGCAAAGCCTGGGCAGCAAACTCAGAGATCTTCCTCCAACCAGCTGAGCAACAAGGCTCAGTTCACACACAGCAGGGACGGTGTAAATGGTGATGAAATCCCATTCTGTGGCTATTCACAGTGCACCAGCATTCTGAGGTTACAGAGGGATCCCTTCAAGCCCTAATCCCTAGTGTGGGGATGCTTACACAGAGGTGGCCTCATGGGTGAGTCCTGAGCCCTCTGTACCCTGTTTCTCCAGGACACAGGCAGGAGCCAGGCAAGGAACAGCCCTGCTGGGAGAAAAGGGGACTGAAACAAACCATCCTATGGGTATCAGGCCACTTTATTTCCCATTTTATCACCACACCTGGGACCAGCCAGCTGGGTTTCAGGAGAGCCCTCTGATGGGGTTGCCTGCGGCTCCCTGCTCATCACTTGGTTTAAATCCCATCTCCTGCCCCCTTGCACCGGGAAGGCTGGGTACCCCTGCCTGCAACCTACTCCTCCGTCCAGGTCAGAGCAGTGGCTGCAGCCCAGCTCTACTTCTGGAGGCTGAGACCTGGAACCTCCCCAGGGAAACCTGGGGAAGGCAGAACACACCTTGTGTCCTCCCATAAACAGCAACACTGCAGGACCGTGGCTCCCAGTCTGGGTGGGGAGCTGGCCCATCACCTGTGCTGCCCTCTGGCAAACACATCAGCCTTTGGTGTCAGGAGCAGTCACTTTTCTCCCCTTTCACCCATCCCCAGTGCCGGTAGATCATTTCAATGTGGGTCCCTCTGAATAATACATTCATCCACAGTCCTTCCCCCACCCCGTCCTCAGCAAGGCCTTCACGAGTTGAATACGGTGGCTCGGCTCCAGCACACACAGCTGCCGTCACTGCTGCAATTCTTTTGCCTTGAGAAAAAGCATATACAATTTAATATGCTCCTGGCACAACAGCTTTTCTGTAGAGAAGGAGGCGGGTTTGTTTGTGGCTATTTTGATAGGGCAGCTTTCATCCGGACACAGGTTCTGCTGCATCTCCCCGCCTGCACAAGGGCGCCTTTGTTGGGCTGGTTCTCATGTTCCTCTGCCCATTTTGGTACCTTCTCCTGCTCCCTGCAAACCCAAGGTTTAAAAAGCCCTCCTTGCTAGTCATGTTATTCTTTAAAAGCTAGATCCTGGGCTAAGAGCCAGACATGCAAGGCAATGGGAGAGGGTGTGATGCTTTACTGGATATGTGTCAAGGATATGAACCATCCTGCCATCTCATGGGAATTTGGCCCATGGAGCAGACCTCGTGGTGCTTGTGGTGGCCGTTAGCAGTGACTTAAAGGCTTTCCACGCTGAGGAGCAGCTCTGTGGCTTTCTCAGACACCTTCAGCCTCGCCAACAGCCGTATGAACCATGCACAGGGGCACAACTCCTTCCTCCAGGCATGGCCAAGACAGGGCTTTTCCATCCCTGCAGGCACTGGCGCTGAGAGATGCAGATTCCCTTCCGGCAGCAATTTCCAGAGTCACCCTTATGGCAAGTTAAACTGTGAACAGTGACACATCTCCCTGCTCTGCACTCCCACAGCACCTCAGCTCCCCAGGCAGAGTGGGGTGAGGAGGAGATGCACCTCTGGGCTGGGAAGGCTCAATCAAACAACCCAGAGCCTGCAAATGCAGCCAACTCCTTCTATCTGGCAAGCGGCTTGAGCTGCCCCTGGTTGATGAGGAGAAACAATCTCTTGTGTTTTTCAGCTGCTGAGTATGTTCCCTCTCGCTGCCGCAGTGGAAATAAATGGTGGGAGGGTTTAGCCAGCACTAATTCATTGCCACGTTCAATCTGAAGTTGCTGCGACTTTGTGCTTGGCCCACAAACACACAGAGAAAATGAAACCGGATAGAAAATACAACGGATCATCCGATCACTGTAAGCACATGGGAACTAAACAGAGTCACTCTGTAGTGCACATGAATTCCACACATGTGGAGGAATGCAAAGCAGCTATTGTACCCCACTTTGCAGATCCATCTCACTGTTTTCCCAGTTTATCTGGAAAATACATACTGCATGGTACTGTACGTCGTATTTCACTGCTATGCACCATGATGTCTTCTAATGGAACAATCGCCATGCTTGTAGTCTAAGGGCGATACAAAAGTGCTTTCAAATAATAACAATACATTTTCTGTATAAAGAGGATAGGGAGTAGCCACTTCCCAGAAAGGCTTGATTTCCCTGGAGCCAGCAGTATGAGCATCCAGAGCGCCAGTAACAGCAGGCAGTGGTGAGAAATTCCCTACCTCATCATCAGTCTATACATCCTGTTTCCAACTGGCAGCTCTGGGAAGAGTGGAGGCTGTCAGCACCCACCGAGGGTAAGGTGAATGCACCCAGCGAGTCTTGGCAGCATGAGGCTCCATTTATCCCATCGGGGCTTGGGTGGGGGGCACTTCTTTGGCAAAACAACTCTTTCGGCTTTGAACCGAAGCTGTGAGCAGAGGAGCAGCGTTCTCACAGCCCAGCTCCCAGAGATCACACAGCAGCACAGCATCTGCCAATTCATTCAGCACTGCTGGCCCATGCAGCAACATGGCACGCCGCTGTTCCACGTTTGGAGGCAGTTTATACTGGAATAGGAGCAGTCTTCTTGGGTAAAATGATTATTTTTTTCCTCCATGAGATCTCATGACTTTTTAAAGGGAACCCTGCACACTTCAAATTGCTGAAGCACAAGAGCATGGGACGTATGCTGCAGCTGGTCTGGGCTATGGAGGCTCTCTGTGATACTTGTGCAGAGAGTGACTCGAAAACAAGGATTAAAGCACAGCTGGGGAGGGGCTGACACACTCCGAAGGGAAAAGTTACCCTTGCACGTCTGAGATAGGAGTCAGAGCAGCCCAAGGAGACGCTCATGCTTTGCTTTCCTTGCCCAGGCAAAGTGCAGCCTCTTTTCTAAAAACTCAATCCAGATTTTTAGACATCAGAAGAATCACTCTGGTACTGGAGCCTGATCAAGCACAAAAACATCCTCAGCCTTCAGAAAAATACCAGATGGCTGCAGATGCCAGCTCCTTCGGCCAGGCAGTGTTTTGAGAGAAAAGGCCAGCTTGTTGTGAGAGTGCTGCATCCCAGATACAACTCTGCGGAGCAGCAAAGAGCCACAGAGAAATCCCTGGAGGAGGAGGAGCATCCAAGCCAACATATTCCCGTAATATCAGATTTTCAAGGCTACACATATGTTCGTATCCAAATATGCTCTCCTTCTCCAGAGGGAAGAGGGACCTACAGAAGTGACTCTGGCTGGAAATGCTCTTACGAGTTTCTGAGCAGTTGTGTGCACTTGAAGCTCCAGTCAGAGTTGCCAAATCATTGGAAACAAGTTAAAAAAACATGCCTGGCAATGTAAGAGGGGATAATTTGGTCTCTACATAGTGAACTGGTCTTTGGAATATCAGCTGTGAGACTTTGAGCTGGTTGGTGCTCAGTCACCTACTCTTTGAGGAGGTCATCATGGTGTTGCTGCTGCCCAGGATAATGTTCTCTCTGCTCTACAGAAATGGGCACAAAGAACAAACTTCTTTGCTGCATAAATCCTTTCACTTTTCCCGTAAATAGGTCAGTGAAAGGATTTATGCACCATTTAAGACTTAAAACTGAATGGGATGCACACACCTTGTGCAACTTTCACAACAGGAGAAATGTCACCTTTTGTATGGTGACTCCACTTCTGAAGACCACTGACCACAAGACAAAAAACCCAGCTGGGGTTACTTGGTTTCCAGCAGCTCTTGTTTCCCACCAACACCTGAACAGGTAACATGGTGTCAGGCCCTGCTTGCTTGATGATCAAGGAAGGATTCACAGCGTTCAAGTGACTCAATGACTTTAGCACCATTTTAGCACCACTTTAGTGCCACAAAGCAGTGGGAATGCCTGAGCGGGAGGAAGTAATGTGATACACACACCAAAGCCTGGTCAGCCACATGGCCTTGTTAAAACCTGAGGTGCAATTAGTTTCTATTAAAACAAAAAAAAGCTATTTTCTTTTGTCTCAGGAGTCCTGAAATGGCTGTGACACAATTAAAGCCAACTGAAAAAAGAATGACAATGAGGAGTGGCGAGATGCTCTTTTCTGGGGAGCGTGGGCTGGTAATGTCCTTCTGGAAGGACCTCAGAGAGAGTGGTCACTTTTGATTACTACATAATGTGAGTAATTCTCTGGAAAGACCAGTCCTTCCCTCCTGAATCATAGCAAAGGGGGGAAAAATAACACACTCCAAAAACGGAAAGCTGGACAGCCCTTGGATGTCGGGAGCCGCCCAAGGTTTCTGTGCGGGGGCCACCACAGAGAAGCTGCAAGGAGTGAGCCACTGGCCCTGCCCTCTGCTCTGGGGTGACAGCTCCAGCTCTGGAGCCAAGCTTGGACCATAACACACCTCCTGATGTGGCCACCTAGAGCTCTGGTAGGTAGGGTGGCACCAACAGCACACAGAACACCTCCTCACCCAGAAGCCATGCTCTCCAGTCCTTCAACTCGTGCCTGCACCCTGATGCATGAGGTACAGGTGGTTCCTTTGGAGGCTCTGCCTGCTCTGAGAAGTTTGTCCTCAGGGTAGCTCCTGGCCAGCCCACGTCGTGCACACAAGCCACGGCAGCAGTGCTGTACATCCCTGGTGCCAAAAATGGGGCTGTGCTTCAGTCCCAGGGCAGCCACGCTTCTAAAAATCCATGTGTGGCCAAAAGTTGAGACGAACAACTGGGACAGATCCCTGGTGTGGTTGGGACCAGGGGCTTTGCCTATGATACTGGGGGAAAAGGAGCAGCACTGGTATTTGGGAAGGAAAGAGCCTGTTTTTCCCCAGGTGTACCCCCTGGATGTACAACAGGCTCAGCATCAGTCCTGCGGGTGTCACAGCTGGCAGTTGGACAGCAACAGGAAGGTCCCAGAGACACCTTGGACCTCTGTTTCTTTATATAGACATATATGGTTACATTTAAACAGCTGAATTTTTTTCCTTCATGCTAATCCTCTACAAAACCAGTTTGGTTTCCATTACTATATATAGCACTGGGAATCTTGCTCTATTTTTTGTCCCTTTGCATCTGATTATTTTCAGTAGAGCTCAAAGTCTTGATGATATGCAGATTTTAACTGGAACATGACATCTACTCACACAGACTTCCATTAGCAATAAACCCACAATGGCAACTTATAACGTAGAAGAATTTTATTCATTCCGTAATCCCATCCCATCATCCACTGCAAATATTACAATTATCTTCAAAATGTCACTGAATATCATTTTGTTCCACTTAAAGCACAGGAATCCTGGTGTTAGACAGTCGCATTTCTCTTGAGATTGCTTATAACAGAACCATAATTCAAACGTATTTTCCATGAGCTGTAAAGGTTTAAAGCAAAGAATCTGCAGTGTGTCTGTGTGCTCGAGTAACTTCTAAACAGTGAGGCTAATACTTGGTGTGTGACAAGAGATGTGTCCTGCATATTATGCGAAACACTCACAATTTTTTTACCAACACAACAGAAATGCAACAGGTAAAAGAACATACTTGAGTGACTGGTAACCTTTAAAAAATATTTCTTTTAAAAATTGCACAAGAGAATACAAAAACAGTGCAGCAAATAACCAAAAGCGTATACATCGACCTATCTATATAGAATGGGGGTCTGCCTATATAAATGTACGTGGTAAAAATTGCAAGGTTGGAAACTGTGAATGGTCATATTTAATATTTAATAACACGTGCAAGAAGCATAACATAATCATAATAAATAGCGGCAACGAATATACACTAACGGGACCACTGAAATTATGCTGAAATAAATTAAGCACCTTTAAGTGATGAGAAGAGCATGAAGCTGGGAAGCTTTTTAGCTCTGTGAGAACCAGTGCAGGCAGCTACTGGAATATTGGGAGTCAACAGGAAAGTGTCCGATTAATATTTGTAAATTCCAAAGAAGAAAGCAATTGTGTGTCAGTAGGACTCATTTTAGCCATTTAGCCAAGTTCACCTACACCTCTAGTTTCGAAAGGGAGGTTGCTGCCGTATTTCACTGCATAACCTTTGGCATGTCAAAGGTACAGAAAGTTTGTATTTACTCAGAAGAATGTCGTTGTAAAGAAGAAATGGAGTTTTGGCCCAACTGAAGAGCAGGCAGTGCTGTTTAGGGTGGCTGAGATGCAGAGCTTTGCTGCTGCTGGCGACGACAAGTTTACCTGCAAAGGTAAAGCTTTGCAAAGCATAATCCAAATGATCCCATCCTTGAGGGCTGTGCAGATGCCCAGCCTTAAGGGATCTGCAAAAAGCCCCATTCAGGAGGAGCCCCATGTGTAGGCAGGGCAGCAACGACTGCCAGCAAGGCTGTGAGGCCCCTGGAGGGACCTGGGCTCCAGGATCCTGGTGCTCTTTGTTACATAATACCTGTCTTCTGGAGGAAAAGCAGCATTTTGAAGTGCTTATTTGGCTTTCAGAAAATTTTAAAAAATTCTAAAATTTAGTCATATAGTAGAAGAAAGGCATTTGAATTTAATTAAGTGGACCTTATTAAAAAGAAGCTGCTGTATTTGTCCCTGAAGTGCACCTGGCACCACCTCTTCAGCATTTCATATAATGTTCACAGAAGTGGCTGAGGACACTCTGCTGAGTTTTGAAGCCAACTTAATTCAGCAGAGAAGCCCCCATTGGACTTCTAAGGACTCTAATGTAAACCCTCATTTTAAAAAAAGCTGAGGACAAATAACTTAGGTCCTAAAGGCTCCATTTGAATTCTTACAAAACATTGTCCCTCAACCTCCTCACCCAGAAGACTGGAGCAGGCTGTTTGCCTGAGCATATCCTACAAAGCAGACCCAAAAGGGTTTGTGACACGGAGGAATACAGCCCCTATTTCTAAGCCACAAACAAAATCACTCAAAAGCTTTACTTTTCCCTGGCTTGCTGGAATGATCAAAACCTTCCTCCAACCTTCCCCCTTAAACTGCATCTCATGGATGAGACTGTCACTCATCCCATGGGATATCGGAACCCCCCCCAGTCCATAACCAGTGAAAAGTCTTTTGGAAGTGACAGGCAGAGAGAGATCACAGAATCACAGACTGGTTTGGGTTGGAAGGGACCTGAAAAGCCATCGAGTTCCAACCCCCTCCCATGGGCAGGGACACCTTTCACATCCCTTGATCAAAGAACCTTGACAAAAGGTGAATAAGACCAGCTTTAAAGATAATAAAGAAAACAGAAATTCATATGTATTTTAGATAGTTGAACCCACAGTTTTAAGCGATATGAACCAACAATAGGTAAAAACCTTGTCTGCAAGCCAAGAGCCCAAAAGAGCCCAAATCTTCCCCAAAGCTAGTCTTACCCAAACAGTTATCCTTCCACTTCCATCATACACGAGATTTGAGCTGACATCCACTACGTGACATAAACAGAAAAAAAAATACACATAAAATGCACACTTATTTTTTTTCTTCATAAAGCTATGGAGCTGCACAGAGCAAATTTTAAGTGCACAAGGTCACACGAAGGCAGCTTTCCAGAGGAATCATTTAGACGGTGAGCGAAATGAAGCTGTTGTATCTCTGAATGTTTCTCTTGAGGATTTCGGAGCAGGGGCCGAGCACTCGTTCGAAGCGGGGCCGGTCCAGCTTCACACACTTGAGGGGTCCACGTGCCACCACCGTGGCCGCCCGGGGCCGGTTGAGCAGCAAGGCTATCTCACCTGGAAACAGGGACAACACGCTGTCACACGCCCTGCTCTCTTTCCGAGGGTGCATATTCCACCATCCAGTCACTCTGCTTGTCGAGCATCTCCCTTTATAGATCTCTTGATAGACACTTTACATAATTCTGTTGACAGTACAAATGCATTACACATGCATAATGCATGCGTGTAAAATGCCTTTGAAAACAAATGCTTTCAGACTGTTTTGCTGATTCTGGATCTGTCTCCTGTCAGCTACACTGGTGTAAACCAAGGAATGGATTCAGCTTCCCTGAAATCTCCGAGCATCGCTGAGAGCAGCGGCTGACCTGCACATAACCCCTCGCATGTAAGAGTGGAACACTAATTAAGACAATAAGTACTTGACCCAGACGTGCCTGTCATTCTGAACCATGCTCAGCTGAGTTTTCTTACCAAAATAATCTGATGGACCAAGCCTTCCAACTTCGACGTACTCCTCGTTGTCGGACCTGCGCTGCAGGACGGAGGCTGTGCCCTGGGAAGAGAAGGGCAGGGGGTCAGCTAGCTTTGCTCAAACCTGTTCTGATTTAAAAAGTACCCAGTCCTCAGGATCTCCTTTTGCATATCACACTCCTTCCTGGCATGTGAATGAAAGGAATTAAAGGATTAAAAAAAAAAAAGTCCATCAAACAATTTCTCTGTTATGAATTGTTTGGATGCAGACATTCAGTTCATGAAGAGGAGAGGAAAAGGACAGAACACAGAAACTCCTATTTAACTAATGCACATCATGCTTTAATGTAAATGTATGCTTTAATATAATTTAAAAATATGTGTGGATGCAGAACCTTACAAGAGACACAGAAAAGATTTACATTAAAAGGAATAAAAAGGCAATTTTCCCAGTCCCAATACTGGAACATGATTTTTTAAGATGCAACTAGAGCTTATTCCTTGGCAAAAGGAGCTTTTAATGCTTGTTGTAACAAAGGGTGATTTTTTTTTTTTTAGTGGCTTTGCCTGCTCGTGGCCTGTAGTGATCTGGACACCTGCGAGTCAGTCTCTGGAGAGATGGAATGTGCCTTGTCTCCACTACCCTTAATAATTGCTGTACCTGACACGTGCTAATACATGTCAAAACTCAGTTACAATCTATTTAAACCTTCAAAGAGGTTTTACATGCAGAAATATTCTGACCTGGAGGAAATCTTAAATTATTGTGGCATAAAGCTTTTGTAGAGGAACAGAGAAGGTATCTGCTTTTCTGGAAAAAAATTACCGTAACATATGAGAATATCTTCTGAGTCCAAACCAAAAGCATAGGGAAAAGGCCAAATGTTAACATATTTTGATTTTAACTGAAAAAAATAAACCTCCCTCCAGTGCAGAGTATTTATTCAGTGAACGTTCACTGGCTGCAAATATCCTGCAGCCTCCTTCCACCAACAGAAACTTCTGCACCTCCAGGAGGTAAATCTTATTTCTTCTGTCAAGTTTCCAGAAAAAAATATTCTTATCCTTGATTTAACTAAATTGTTCCACCAAAGCTGCAGTTTTCCAAGATCTTCCAGTCAATCTGCAAGAGCATGAAAATGCAGAGATAGTGTGATGAGCGTTGTTATTCACACTTGCTGCAGCTTTCAGAACAGACCCACATTCACAAGCAGCATTCTCAGAAATACCCCACACAGGGAATAATGCCTGCATCGAGCTCTCTCTTGCTAAACTTTGGATCAGGTGCAGCTCAGTAAATTGATCCTGTTCTCATTACCTGTGCAGTGTAGATGGATTCAGCTTCAGAGTCACTTCCAGCCCCTCTCCTGCTCTCCATCTCCATCTGGAGCCTGGCAAAAACCTAACCCCTTGACCCAAATAGCCGTCTGCAATCCATGTCTCTCCAGTTCCTTTCCCAAAACTTTTTTTTTTTTTAATCTTTTATTACAGATGTTTTATTACATAAAACAAACAAAAAATAAAGTCCCTGAAGTAATCACAGTGACCACCCAGGTCAAATGAAGAAAGGACTCAATTCCCCAGTGGTCACCTTCAGCACATTGCTATAAAGGTAATCACAATATCAAGCAATATTGCTTTCATCTCCCCGAGTGTCAGCCTTTATTGTGGCTAATGTTTTTCTGACAGGGTCCATGTGATATAGGACTCCAATAAGTCAGCCTTCTGAAGCAATTTCTTCCACTGTTCCACTGCAGTCGGCCTTTTTAATCCAAGAAACACCATATCTGCTGGAGAAGGACAGATGTGTCTGGCCTCCACAATAAACACTTGGCTTGGCAGGATTAAGCAAGGCATATTCCAGATCCATATTTTTTCCACTCTTGTTTTAACAGTCACATAGGCTTTTCCCGTTGCCCAGTGAGAGCAGGTCTATCACAGAGCAAAACAAAGTTTCCTGAAGCCCTGACAGCGAGCACCCAGATGTCAGCTCTGATTACACTGCTTGGCCCCTCTTTGCACCAGCCACCAGCTCCACAACACATCCTGGAACATTGTCAGAGTGACCTTCACGGGAAGGCTGTGCACCCCCGTGAAACAAAGAAGATGTTTTTGTAATTGCCTGTCCCTATCACCTTCACTTTGTGTGTCTTATCTCTGGAATCAGCACTATTCTGACTGTGGTAGAGAAGGAGTCCAGTTGTAGGCAAACAGTGTAAAAGGGGAAAAAAATAATACAGAGAGAAAATAATAAAGAATACAATAAAATATTACAGAATAAAATACTACAGAAGCAGCCCTTCATTAGCCATATATCTGATAAGGTTGTGATGAACTCAGTTTTGGCCCCTACCCTTGCCCTCATCCCAAGTTTTGCGGCTGTTTTAAATTTTATTTTACTTATCACATCCTTCTGATAGAGTTTTTGAGCTTTCTGTCCTTCTTGTGCTTTAGGAAACCCCACCTCCCACAAATGATAGGACTGAATAAATCCTCTGGGCCCTGCATTTTGCCTGTATGGGAAAGACTTCTCCTTAAATGACACACAAAACTTGGCAAGATGAATCTCTGAAACAAGCTGCATGATCCTAGATGTGCAGGATCAGGCTGCATAGTGCTGCTCAACTTAAAATACTGCCTTGTACACTGATACCCATTTCAGCCTCCTACACCACCAAGCAAACCCTACAGAGCACGAGCTCAAAGACTGTCGAGAAGGTTGACACCATTTAATAAATCAGCCCTTTGTGATGATATTAAACTGAAGGCAGACAGGCATGTCTTTCTGCTAGCAGACACTTGGGAGTGAAATTATGGTCTTCAGGGGATCCAGGAATATTCTCTTTCAGTCACTGGGGAGTGCCTGTGTTCCCAGAAACTGATAGCATTAACCTCCTCTCCTCTCCTGCAAGTAAATACGAGCATCCTATTGCAAAAACAACAAGAGTAGGAGTTCCCAAAGCCCTGTGCCATCAGCACCTCTCTGCCATCCTCACCCCACGCACCTGCCTGCTCCCTCTGGCACTGCTCCGGAGCACTGCTGGGAGTGTTTATTCAACTCCTTCAAAATGCTTCAGCAGTTTGTTTTGCAAAAATTTATGCCTTAGATATGGCACCGTGATTTAAGATATAAAAAATAAATTGAGGTTTATAATCCATGAGCTTCCCATCCTCTCCAAAGTAATGAGATTTTGATAGATGTTTCACTTTTAAACTCTCAGACCCTACAGATAGATGAGGGAGACATTCTACAGCGTGAAGACAATGGCCCATCTGGATCAACACTGGGATTCCCAGGCCTTATCCTGCAGGGTCTTACAGGCACTAATTGCTTCAGGAGCCCTGTTTTTATATTTAAGTATGAATCCTATAGCCAGCAGCTGGCCTAAGGAGCCTGGTTACAAAAGGCAAGTATGATTCATGGTGCTAAAAAACTGAAATCTTGTATTTTTTTCCTCTATTCCAGCTCAGTGGATCAGATGGGATCACTCCCAGGCAGCACAAGGCAAAATGTGGTAGCCTGTGTTACCTCTGGGTGGGACAGGCAGTGCAGGATGGGCTTCACTAGGGGCAGGGGGTGGGATGGAAAACCCTGCACTGTTCTAGAATCTTTTTGGTTTAAAAGTCAGTCATGCTGATTGTTTGGTCTTGCTGGTCTAACCACCCATTTTAAAGATACAGCCATCAGTAAAAAATATAGTGAGGCTCCATTTGGGATAAAGGATAATTATTAAAAAGGAGAACTTACGAAAATGATGAGAAAATAATTCCAATTTTCATAATCAGGAAGTTACTACTTTATATTTCCAGTTCTATTTCATACTTTTTTTTACTTACTGCTTTTTCTAAAAAAGCACAGGCAACTTTTTTTTCCCCACGGCCTCGAAATGTGACATTTTTATCCTAGTTTTCAGCTTAGAAAGTTTTCCTAGCCTATTTTATTTTCCTCTTCACCACCCAGCACAAAGGGCAGTGCAGTGTATGGAATCAGAGATGGAAAGGTCAGGCTGGTCCATCTGCAATTGCCATTAACTCCATCAATGGCAGCTCCGAACATACCTTTGCTCTTTCTCACTTTGTTAATCCGCACACTCCATAATTCACACCTTCAAAAGATAAGTTTCCCCTCACTCCACAGCCACACAAACCCTCATTGATGGGTTGCTATTAAATCTTTGCACGGTTACTACAAAAGGCGAAGGAAGGGGCTGTGCCAGTGGCACAAAACGCTGCTGCTCCCACGGCGAAGCAGAGGGACTGGATGGAGCTGCAGCAGATCTGAAATGGATTAAAAGATCTGTCACACAGTATGATTCTGGGAGGATTTCATTTAATTGCAGGCAAGACGAGGTTTGTGGAAGTAATATATTTTATTGGATCAGCAAGAAGAGCTAGAAAAAGGGAGGAGAGCTCTTGGCACACACCTGTCTTCAGGTTGCCCATTTCCCCAGGTATATCTAATAAAATCCACCATTCACCTGTCTACAAGCACTGTCTGGGCCATGTTCTTACACTATAACAGCTACAACCATATTAAGTTGCACCTTATTTAATCATAGCTGCTTCCTAGAGCATCTCCAAATCATTAACTTAATTTAAGGAGAGCCAAAAGCTCAAAATGCTACAAAATTCCTGGAAATTCCTGAGAGTTGGAACCAGTTGATATTTGAGGTCCCTTCCAAGCCAAACCATTCTCTGATTCTATGAAACACTGATTTCCTGGTGAATCTGGGAGATCTTTCAGCCAATGCTTCACCCTCCACTTTAAAAGAGGGTCATACAAAATCAGTTCAGTTGTCTGATGTGAAACCTCAAACAGCTTGGGTCCAGTTTGGAAAACTCTCCTCTCATGGCTATCCCTCCTGATGAGCCAGTTCTGATGGGGGGAACAGGCTGCCAGAGCAGCCCCAGGTTTGCACTGACTGGAAAAGTGGTGGCTGTTTGCTTTGCTTATCTCAAGCAAGTCAGTTCTTTTCTGCCTCCATTAGGATTCACTACAAGTGCAGCACAAGGCAGTGCCCAAGGTAATGAGCCGCTGAGAGCTTTTGAGAACAAATTATCAACATTTTACACATCCAGCTTTTTTAATTTGGTTGTGACTCAGTACACTAGGAGTTGCACTGATTTCAGGGGATTTTCAGGAAGCCAGCACCTTGGGAAGGGGGTTAGGATTAATAATGCAAGGTCAGAGAAGCTGTAAAGGCAATGTTAGAGTAACGAGCTGTGCACCCTGATACCCACCCAGTGTCCTTAGGAGAGCTGTGCTGCCAAAAGCACTTTTACACTATCAGAGATCATCACTACATTGTCAATTGAACATTAACTGGCCATCATTCTCAACAGCACATCAAATTTCAGCAGAGATGGAAAGCACTTGTCGCTTCCCAGCTGGCAGAGGTCCTGGACATCATCTCTACAGCCAGGACTGATATCAAACAGCCTGCAGGTTGCTGTGTGTTTTATATCACACCTGCATCAGACTGCCCTACATATGCCTAAACTCTCAGCTCTTTGCTATTCAGACGTGTTTATGTTAGTTTAGGACTATTGGTTTAGGAATAACACCCAGACCCGGGAGAGAGGAACAAAGCTGTCTAGAGCAGTCACCAAAATAGCCACAAACATTAAGGTACTCTTAAAAACGACAATCAATCATAAGCCAAGTGTAGCTTAAAACAGCAGAAAGAACTAAGCCACAGGGCATTTCCTAGGGATATACAGGAGGCCAGGGTTAAGGCCCAGACATGACTACACCCAGCCCATCATTAATCACCAGGAAATGCCTTTGTCTTGATTGTTGAGTATTTAAAATCATACATGTCTGACACGGGAAGACCTTTTCAGTCGTTTTGTTCATCCTCCTATTGCAGTACCTCAGACAATCTTTCCCTTCTGTGTTTCTTTGATACTGTCTGCATTAAACCTGTGCTGTACCTATGTGTTCCTCTTGAAGTAAAAGAAATGTTATTAAGTGGAAGAAGTCATGATTCAGACAGAGAGAGACCAGTAAACACGGTGAAAAGCCAAAAGAAATTGCACCAACTGCAATTTTCTTTGTGCACGGAGACCCCTGCAATACTCAGGTGAAATAAAGTGGGCTTTGCACAAGGAAGAAAAAAATGGGATTTCTTGTTTTGTTAAGCCTTTCCTGTTGAAAGACTTTACAGGAGCAAAACTTTAGGTTTTATAATATATTGACTTCAACTTGTTGCCCTTGTGCCACAGCAGCAGAGCTAACATCGGGCTAGACCACACAGGTGTCCAGTAGAGGCATATCCACATATTGGGGGACTCACCATCATCACCATCATCATCATCATCCCCCATCATCAGACAGAGGGACACCACAGCCCCAGTGCCATGGTTCTCCCACACGTCTTCAAACCACCAGTTGCCAACTGGGACTGGGAATCCTGGGAGCAATGGGATGGTGACAGAGGAATAAGGATACCAGCTCTGAGCCACGGGAAGAATCCCTTGCCTGGGGTGTGATCCTCCTTGGCTAGTTGTCCTGGCTCCATGCCCAGAAAGCTGGGAAGCAGTTGCACCACAGCCTTTGGGGTTCCTCTGCATTTTTATCTTTACTCCATTCTGGATTTTGGTCGCCCCTTCCATTACACATTCAATCACCTGCTGCAGGGGTGACAAGAAGCAGAGCTACTCAGTAAAGGTGGGCTCAGATGTTGGTTTTAATTAATCATCTCAGGGATACTTGGCCTTGACTAATCAGTAGCTTCTGTGGGAAAACAACTGAATTAATATTCATCCTGGTGCCAGATTTTAAAGACTGTCTGTGCCAAGCACTGTGGATTATTGGCAACAAGGCCCTGTTTTCCTCCCTCAGACATGTCAGCGTACAAAGCAATAAAAGTCACAAAGGAAAAAAAATGTTGCATTTTAGAGATTCTTTCTTTCTACAAAGCTAGCCATTATCTTGACTCTCTCTGAAGCCAGGAAACATCCACTGAGTCAACGTAAAAGTGACTTTATAATGGGTTATTCATCAACTGTTCATATTTGTGACTGACCTGACAGGGCTCATCTCCTGGAAGCAGAGAGCTACCACCTACAGCCAGGGCAGGGGTGAATGTATGGGAGAGAAAACACGAAAACAGTGCTGAACCTCCCTCACCCTGCCCGCAAAATCCTTTCTGGTGAAAAGCGTTTTTAGCTGTTAATGCTGTTTTACGGCCCAATTACTCCTACCACCATCTGCTTCTTTGTGAAAACATTCTGTAGATGCTGAAGTAACCAGACCAAGCAAAAGGCTGAGACAGACATTGTCATTAAAGTCTCATAACTAATGCTGTGACCAGGGCTGGGAGAGCAGCTGTGGCCAGCAAGGGCAGCAGCTTCTGAGCAAGAAATAAAACTTGGAGTAAACTGGAGGAAGGAGAGAAGAGAGTTTATCACAGAGATCAGGAAAATCCCCCATGGAAAGCTCTCCTTGAGTCCTTTCAGTCGGTGGATCTTATGCATTCAAAGGACCAAATTCTGAAATTCGGAAGAAAAAAACCTCACAAACTCAAAGTTGCCTCATTCTGGAGCACAATGAGAAGGGTCTTGCATGCTCCAGAAAATCCACACTGCACAGCTAATGAAGGAGCCCCAAGGGCAGCAAATCTGCAGTCAACTCCATGATATCTTTGCAGAGGAGGGACAAAAGCTATTCCACTAAGGGACAGCTTTAACATGATCCAGAGAAAGGGATGAACTCCAGCAGGGATTGGGGAAATTCTCCATTTCTCTTCCTCTAGGTTGAGCACCACCACATTTCAGGTCTTGTTTACGCTGCAGTGTTTTTGCTTGAAGACAGAGAAGCTCTCCTCAAGACAGAGCTCCCAGCTCCTGACACAGCAGATGCCTTTAATTTCAGCTCACATTTAACGTGCCTGGGGCCATAAAGTTCTTGTTCACGTTGACTGCTTTGAATCAGGGCTTGTGAGCTTGGGCTCCAGTGCCAAAGGAGCTTATGGGGATCCTGAAAGCCTTGAGGGGTAAACAGCCTGTGCTGCTCTCCTTACTCCCATGGAGAGGCTTTCCATTACCTGGGAACCTCCAAGGCTTTTGCAGACTGCCCTGGTAGGAAGACACTACTGGACAGGACTAAAGAGCACCAGCCATACCCTAAAGCTGGTATTAGCTCAGGAAAAAGTCACAGGCTGCTTTGAACATGGAGAAAATCTTGCACTCTGATTTTTATGCAAATTCAAATGGGGCATGCATATATTAAGAATGAAACTGCCAATTACTAACCTTGGGGTTTACTTCTCCACACTCCAAATGATTTCCCTGATTTCCCTGATTTCCTCATATCCCATAGTGGTAAAGGGCCAGGGTGTGTCTGTCATTCCAGCATAAACTTCCATTTTATGGGTTTACAAATCAGATGTTTTAAATTACAGCTGAATGAGACTGGAGACTCCTACACAAGTTGTCATGTCAAAAGTGAACCGGGGAAACATTCATACATTTTTTTTATTTTTTATGCTGGGTATAGCATGTGTGAAAGAGGCTGGGAAAACTACTTCTAAGCCTTTGGGAACAGTGTGGCTACACTGCATCCTCCTGGGAGCTGTGCTTCGAGACCGAAGTTTATCAATATCCCAAAGACACAGAGTAACACAGCAGGTCCTGTGTGTACCTCATGGTGCTGACACAAGCAATGTCCTCACTCCCAGCGTCCTGGAAGACCACCAGCACATCACTCCTCAGCTGCCATTTCAGCCCTCAGGGACTGCTGATAGCATCATTCCTGGGACAGCTTTCATGTCAGAGCTAAGGATCAGCAGTTCTAGGGCTACTTTCCAAAAGAAGACAAACCCTTTGAACTATGTAGCCAAAGACACTGCAAATATTCCTTTAGCCAGTAAATAATCTCGGATTTTTGTTATTTGCCAGCCTTTGATTTATGAAAGAGACCTTTCTACAAAAACAAGGGAAGGAATCAACACGTTTTTGCCAGCAATACAAAGTGCAAGTGACTTCCACGTAACCTGCAGGGGAAAACAACACCCATCATTTTTGGGTGGTAACATTTAACCTAAAGGAATAAGGATGGGCCATTAATGATGGCATGCTGGCCATAGGCTCCCACTGTTTCTCTGCCTTAGACCTTCCATAAGCAAAACCATGAAGGTCCAGACCTTCAAGGTGTCTAATTCCCATTGATTGTTTTCAGCAGGAATGAAGAACTGTCCCAGTTCTTGTGCCCTGTGCTTCAGATCACACCGTGCAACATGGAGGTTGTTTCAGACACCTCATCACAAGGTGTGGTGAGGATAAAAACCCTGTGACCTTCATGAGATGTTCATGAAGGTAAGAAGGAATGAACTGGTTAAAAGGCTACAGGTGTTATAGACCACAGTTATTACAACTCTTTAAATTATTTATTTATAAAATTATTTAACTCAAAGTATTTGGAGGGGCCAATCCAGGTGAAAATTCTTTTCCATCACAAACTATTGGCTGTGTACATTGCTTTTACACTGTTTTCCTTTCCATCAGACTTCTTTTTCAAAACCATTCATTTTCCTAATATAAAAGCTATCTGATATTAATGGCCTTGCAGAAGGATGAAGCAAGAGGACTTAATTCTGGTTGTGGATACAAGATTGAGTCATGACTGGGTTTGACAGTATTTTATTAACTGTGCATTTTCAAACTATTATCTCTTATTCTCCACTCTCTGGGTTCATAGCAACTCAACGGAATTTACATACAGTTGTCCTGGTTTCTGCCACAAATGAGGAACAAAACCTGCAAAGCTTTAAAATAGACTAGAAATAGTGGCTAATCTGAAGTTTCACAGAACTGGTAGGAAAATGCTCCATTGTACATCATTTCTGAGGCTTCAGGTTTTGCAGCACTCACCAGAGGTGACTGCACTGCAGTGGTCAATAGTGGGGCTGGAGAAAGAGCTGGAAGGAAAGGCCAAAAGCTGCAGTCCCTAACAGGTCCTCCTTGGCTGGTGGGAAGAGGAAAGGGAGCAGCCATTTGCTTCCTGTGAAACATTATCCCATGGAAATGCAGCCTGACCCGCTGCCCATGGAAGTCCAAGTTAAACTGAGTTTAACAAGAGCTGGACTTAGCCGACATTTTAGTCCCTTTGACTCAGCAAAATACTTCACCTCCATCCCCAGTCAGGACGGGACCCAATCACACACCCAACTTTCCATCTTTGACGTCAGCTGGCCATTAAAAATGGATCCTGGACGCAGAGGAGCTCTGTGGCAGGGCCAGTGGAAATGCTGCTGCTCCAGCACAACTGGGTGATATCAAGAAAATCGAACGTCCCCTTCCTGTAAGAGCTCTGTGGGAAACAATGTCTGTGCAGTTAAAAATAAGCAGAGTACAGAGCCCTGGTGCCTGCTGGCTCTGTTTATTCAGGATATTTTGTTTATTGGGTACATTAGGAGTCGCTGCAGACTGCCTTTGACAAACATTTTCAGTATCAACAAAATCCTGGTAACACTAAGCAGTTCAGATTTGTAGCCTTTGAAACTCCTTTTCTAGACAACATTCATCTTCCTAATTAATAATTAATCGCACTGTGTTTTAAAGAGATTATCAGGTGTGATAGCAGAGTGTGCCTAAGGCAGTGACTTCATTATCCCTACGGAAGGAGTTTACTTTGTAGTTCTCCTGCCTGTCGCAGGGGTAGGTGCCAAAGGGGTCTCTCTTAGGTTAGAATGTCAAAGAGCAACGATTTAGGGCAGGAAACAATTGGGCTATTATTTTTCTTCTTCTTTTTTTTTTCTTTTCCTTCTCAAGGACCTTTTAAATCATAAATCTTCAGATGCTTGTTGTGTAATTTAAGACTCAAGTCGAGTTTTCTTACAGAAAGGCCCAATTCTGTGCAGGGCCGGGCGCCCTTCCGAGGCAGGGGCAGGTTACCATGGCAGGAAGAGTTTACAAACACTGTTCCACCTACAGGCTTTGAACTGCATCTGTGCAAGGAGGCTCCAGAGCGTGCCAAGAGTGTCAGCGGGGCTGGAAACACTGATTTCACCTACAGGACACTATCTCAAGTACGCTCTCGTCAAGAACTCACAGCGGATCCTGCCCAGACCGGAGCCAGTTTGTGGCCCTGACTTGAAATGTCAACAGCAGCATGGAAGGAACAGCTCCCCCCTAGGATTACTGGGCTGTTTCCAACGTGATCAGCCAAGGATAGTGCTGGAAAAATGATCATTACCGATTAATTTCACTCATTTCTGTCAATGAGGCAGCTCTGTGCATTAATTCTGAAAGGCCTTCTGCACTATCAATGGGGTTTTTTTCTTATTTGTCAATTTTGCTGTTCCCATTGCCTGGTTTCAGTAGTGACAGATATTTTATGCCTTTTCCCATTAAGCTTTTGCTCACCTTTAAGAAGTGTCATTAGGATTGTTGCCACTGATGGGGAAATGGGGAGGGCAATGTTCTGCCCACAGACTGAAGAGGTGAGACTGAAAATCAGATACTCTGACCATGCCTCCTCTCTGGCCAGCAGGATAATAAGGAAGAACACAAATCCCCAGATTTTTTGAAGTGCTTTTCACAAAGGAGTTGCAGAGGAGGGTGCAACAACCCCCTGTAACTTCCCACTAATCTGCAATTAAATATGCTGATTTTTAAAGCTAAAAACAAAAATCTAATGCCAAACTCCTTGATACCGTGGGTCCATTTCTCCTTGAATTGTCTCCTGTGAATTATCTTCTATTTTTAGGCCTTTTATTTTTAGGCTGCTGCATGCAGATTGCTGGGCAGCTCGACCAGCTATTAATTGGAAATGTTTTACTTCTCATGCAGATTTATTTCTATGCTTTCTGCACCACTTAAACCAACCTGTCCTGGGAGCAGATGACAGGCTGCACATTTAAAGGGCAGCTACAAGCTGTGCTCTTCGGGCGCAGCGCGGCCCCGTCAGAAACCTTTTGCTGTTCTCTCCTCCTCCACCTGCGCACGTTTGTGTCTGTGCACACATTTTTCTTAAACCGTGTCAAACTTTGTGAGTATTGGGGCCATATGGCAGCAGCTCAGCCAGCTCTGAGTGTGCAGCTGAGACCCAAAGAGTCCCCGAGCACAGAGGGTGAGTCCCGTGACAGGGTCGGAGCGCCGGACACGGCGCTCGCTCGTGACCAAGTGATGCCAGCGACCTGACAGGGGAGGGGTGGGTGGCAGCTGGAAATCCCAGCAGGCTGCAGGTCCCTGCATTCTTGGCAGCTGCCCTGCAGACTTCGAGGTACTGTGCCACCCAGCCAAGCTGGAAGCTGAACTTGAGAGAGTGGTACATGATCATAACCGCTATTTTTAATACTATTGTCGCTACCTTTCTCAGTAACCTAGACAACAGCAAAAACCTCTTTTCTTTCCAGTTTCAGAGCACTACTACACTGGTTTGAACCGCAGTTTGAGCTGGAGTCAGTGGCAAAGCACGAGTTGGGAATAAAACCAGCCCCTGTTCAACTGGCATTTCATTTAAAGGGACTTTTAACTCCACAAAGCTCACATGCCTTTGCATCCACCACTTTAAAATGCTGGCTAAAAATATTTGCGTTATCTGAAGTCAGATGAATAAATCCTCCCCGCTGCTGGGTACACAGTGTGGCAGTGCACGACACAACTGCAAATTTATTTGTTAGAAACCGTACATCTGTTATGATTTACGCTTGCCAAAATATAATTCTTTATGGCAACAATTGTTTCATGGTGCTTAAAGTTTTTCACCTCCGTGCCAGGAATCTCATATGGGATAATTCCATGACCTTGGAATCCAGCAGATACATTCCACATCTGTCTGGTCTGGGAAAGCCTGAGTTTGTTGTGTGAAAACCATAGTGGGAAAGTAAGACCTGGAAATATCTGAAAATACAGAAAGTGCAGGGCTGCTTCTTTTTTTTTTAATTACCAGTTTCAAGCACAGTAAATCAATCCCACAGAAGTTGTTACTTTGCTTTTGTAAGCAGACATTCACTTCTGATCCTATCTTCACATTAAGGAATATGGTATAAACATTACAATAATTCTATCTCTGGAAAAAAAACTCCACAGCCTTTAAAAATTAAAACCAAATCTTGTTGAAGGCTGCTTGATATGTAAACAGAAAAGAACCCAAACTACTGCAAGTAAGTACTGTGAAGATTTAGGATGGCAGAAAAACTGTAGCTGTCCTGGAATCTCAGGGTATGCACTTTTCTCATTAGACTTTTTAGCAAAAAATGAACCGTAAACAGCTTTGTGAGCAGAGACCTTAAAAAGCTCTGGTTTCCTGTGATTCTTCCCTGTGCACATTTTCTGTTATTCTAGTAATTTGGCTGAGCTCCTGCTGCAGCCTCGCTTTCCAAGGGGCACTGTAGCATTTCCATGCACACAGCCTGCACCTCAAACAACCTGCACCCCAAATGAACTGCGCAGCACTGGAGATGGAAGGTGGACAGAAGGCCATGACAAAAAGGTTGTAGTAGGAAATACAGGGAAAAGGTGAATGTGCTTGCTTGATAGAAGGGCGAGACTAAATAGTCTTGTCCATACTAACTAGGATGATATCCCTGGTTTAAGGCAGGAATTGCTGGTCTGATCATCTCTGGGGCTATCAGTCTCAATTTCAAAAGGTTTCGGTGGTTTCTCTTCAGTCTGCAGATCCTGAAGGTGCCAATTCACTCCCAGGCTGTGTCCTTGGGCAGGACCAATGTCCTCAAAATGTCCCAAAGGGAAGGCACAGGGCAAGGCAGTAGGGTAGGCTAACCAGAAATGAATGACTGATTTATGAAGTCCAACAATTTTAAATCCACACGAGAGTCCTGGGTGTCTTAGAGAAGCTTTTATGCTCAGAGTCACAAGATTCCACTTGGAACCAGCATCTGGGATGCACCAAACTTTATAAAGTGATAACTGATTTGTATAAGGCATGATATGAATGGTTGTGCTTTATGATAAATCATAGAATGGTTTAGGTTGGAAGTGACCTTAAAGATCATCTTGTTCCACCCTCTGCCATGGGCAGGGACACCTTCCTGTAGTTCAGGTTGTTCCAAGCCCCATCCAACCTGGCCTTGGACACCTCCAGGGGTGGGGCAGCCACAGCTTCTCTGGGCAACCTGTGCCAGGGCCTCCCCACCCTCACAGGGGAGAATTTCTTCCTGATATCTAATCTAAACCCACTCTCTTTCATTTTGAAGCCATTCCCCCTTGTCCTGTCACTCCAGGCTCTTGCAAATAGTTTCTCCACCTTTCTTGCAGGCTCCCTTCAGGTATTGGAAGGCCACAGTTAGGTTACCCTGGAGCCTTCTCTTCTCCAGGTCGAGCAATCCCAATCCTCTCCGCCTTTCCTCCCAGCAGAGGGGCTCAAGCCCTCTGATCATCTCAGTGGCCTCCCCTGGGGAAGGGACCCCAGGGCTGGACACAGAGAGCAGAGCAGAGCAGCAGCATCCCCTCCCTTGACTTGCTGCCACGCTGCTTTTGACGCAGCCCAGGACACAACTGGGGCTTTCTGGGCTGCATCAAAATGTAAAATGAGTAAATAAAAAGGTAAATTGAGTACCTTGTCCAAAAATCATGTGGCCAAGTTAGCTTTGTAGTACTGGACACGCTGTGCTCCAAAGCAGGCTGCATTTTAGTGATACATGAAATGGTTTGCTGCATGTACAGCAGCCAAACAACTTGGCTGCATTTCTAGTGGCTTGGATTAGAAGACCACAAACATCAAAAAGCATATGAAAGCTAATGGCTTTTCAACATATTGTGACAACAAACCAGCCAAAACTACTTTCAACCAGGTTCTAGAATAATGTGTTCCTGGTGACTTGCAGCAATTTTCTTACAGAAAAGTTTAACATCAAAGATGTAAGCTCCTGTAAAAATCAGGTTTAAAATATGAAGCTTAAACTATGTGAGAGCAGGCAGAAATACTACTGCAGCACAAGAAATAGTTGATACTGGATGTTCATTCTTTAAAGTAAAAAAAAATATAGGCAATTTCCAAAGTGAGAAACTATGTCAGATCTGCAGTGGAAGGGTGAGGTGAGCAGATACTCTCTACAGAATGCAGTGTTAATGCTTTTCTACCCATTCAAGTCTTAACAGCTGTTTCAGCAAGAGGGGGAAAATAAAGACCCTTGGTAACTCTTGAGCAAGCTGCCAATTTTCCACATGGGATTCAATGGCTAAGAAAATTAGATTTTCCTGGTGTCCTGCTGCTGCAAGGAATAACAGCACACTCAGTAACATTAGGAGAAATAAAAATTCCATATTTCTGAAAAAAACTTCTATTTCCTATTTTTTTCTTATATACTAAATATCTTCTTAATAAAAAAGATTCCCTATCTAATATCTAGTCTTTTTTCTTCTGACACTATTGTTTTGAAGGGACACTGCTTGTCACATATTTAAAGTTCCTGAATTGTTTCCCTGTGTGATAGACAGGGGCAGTTACTTGCACTGACAATTTTGTGAGCATTGAAGAAAAACTATGTTCATAAAGAAAATACATATTTCCAACACTCAAGAGGAAAGAAGGATGGAATTTTTAAGTGTCAGATATTGATTACGAACTAAATGCTGGCTGCTTTGCATAGAGGCACCTGCCCAAAAATCCACAGATAAAGAGCACAGCAAAGCCTGGGATGCATTCTGTGTACGTAGAACTGAATCCCAAGGCCACAAATGACCATCTCCTTACCCCCCTCTGACCCACCTTCTCCCACACCAAGGGGTTCCAGTTCCCTCCCAGTTCCTGTGCCACCACTGGAACTCATTGCTGGTCATGTAACGCCTGGAACTGTCACCACAGCCATATGTTGGCTATTTCTGGTCCCTATATTTGCATAGGAACACTCACAACCCACAGACAATCATATCCTAATGCTCTCTTGTTACTCAGTCTGAGTCTCTCTAATACCTCTTTATAACTTATTATAGATCACAGTGCCTTGGTACTTGTATGAGACACCAAGGATCCAAATATTTATGTCAGAGAGGGGGAGAAAAGCCCTGTCAGCATCTGTTTGCAGAAGTGAGATGGTGGAACTGAAGTGTCAGATAATCTCCCAAAAAGATGTCAGCATTTTCAGCTGCCTGACAGCTCTGTCTGCCTGTGTCAGTGTAAACAAGAAGATGGCTCAGCCATTTGGACTGAGTTTAAGGCAAAACAAAGAACAAATCATCCATTTTCTGATCAGGTCTCCTGCTCCAGATGTCCATTTGTGATATCCTCTCTAAGTCCCTTTGGGAGCAACGATCAATGCACTGTGTGGCTGACCAGCCCTGATAAAGCATTGGAAATTTGGAACTAGAAAAATCTCCTGTAGAAAACAAACCTTCAAACAATAAAGACACCAGACACACCTCAAAATTCCTCTGCATTTTCAGAGAAGATTGTCCAACTTAAGACAATTCCACGGGACTGGTCTCTGAATTCATTTGAATTTTGAGTAGGTCTCCTGGTTTAAGTGGGGTTATGCTGAAGCAAGAGATTGAACTGAACCCAAATGTCTTTAATACACAGCCTTGATCTTTTCCAGGAAATGACAGAGCTTATCAGGATGCCAATCTTACCTCTGTAATGATGAAGAAGTCATCACCGGGCTCTCCCTGCACAACAATTTTTTCTCCATCTTCAAACTGGACAGGTTCCAGTGCATCAGCCACTGTCAGCCGCTCCCATTTGTCCAGGGACTCTAAAATATTGAAGATCATAAAGCTATATTATAAAAACACTCCAACTTTGGCTGAAGATTCTTATCTAAACTGACAGCTCTGCCATGCCTGGTTCTGTTATAAAAGAAACATTTCTTTCATCCAGGCACTTTGCACGAACCTCCAGTTGGGAAACATGAATGTATTTATTCATTGTGCCTTAGCCTTCAGTAATCACCCAGATAGCAATGTTAAAAGTTGGACAGGAAAAGTTGGCTCTGGTTCCCTGCGATCTGATCCGCGCTGCCCCGGCCTGCCACGGCCTGGAGCAGCTGAGGAGCTGCCTGGAGGTATGGAAGCACCGAGATTCCCTCAACACATCCCACACCAGGTGTCAGGACAAGTCCTACAGTCTTTTCACCAGAGCTGCTCCCATTTCCTGGTGGGCTGATGCGGAGTGTCCATCTCAAGGATGGGTGAGACCACGGGAGGCAGTGGTGGTGGCACGAGCAGCAGGAGACCAGAGGCATCCAGGTTTATGGATGTTTGAAATCTCTCTGCTTCATTTGCCAGCAGGATGGCTTGCAAAGTGTCTTCCTTTTCACGCCCCCACTTAAGGGAGAAAAGACATAAAACTTCCCAAAGATGTCGATAATTAAAAATGACCGGTCTGTTTTAGGATTATTGGAGCGAATGCAGCCTGTGATTGGGGTCCCCATCACCCACCTGCACCTGCCCCAAACCCCCTGGAGTGCAGACACGCCCTGCACAGGGCACATCCAGGGCTGCTCGGTGTCCCACTGCCCTCCCCTGCCTTTGCTGAGGGACGGATTCCACCTGTCCTGCCCTCAGAGGGGAGGGTGCCACCTGTGTCTCTCTCCAACACCCACTTGCATGAGAATTCAAGGCAGTGAATTGCACTTGAACTTTTGTACTTTGATCAGATTTGACTGAAAAATTACAGGTTTAAAAGTTATTAAAAGCAACAGATAATGCGATGATTTAACCTTCACTGCCTCAAAAAGCTGGGCTGAAATTCGTGTCCCAGAGCTCTGCTGATTCCTACTTACTATGAATTATTGAACTAATGTAAGTCAAGATCTGGTTTCTGACACCAGCATTAGATCTGTGCCATTCCATCAGACTCTGGTTCCCCCATTTAGTTAAAAATATTGCTTAGAAGCATCGTGTGGGGGTGAGAGAGTTGGTTTTTAGAAGTTAAAATGCCTTTTGGCTGAGCTCAGAAGGACACACTGAGTCTGGTAACAAAACCAGACCAAAGTGCTCAAAGCACCGAAGGTAAGTTTTGAGTTGACTGACACATCTTCATGTTTTTCTGCCAATTTCTGTTGCTGTTTGGGAAATGAATTGTTCCCAACATTTTCCCCACCTAAAGCACTTTCCTGGTGTGTTTGTGACCTTTGCTGCAGAACTAATGTCGAAGACCAAGCCCATATTGTCAATGCAACATTCAAAAACTGCTCTGTTTGACTAAAAATAAGCATAAAACTCTTTCATACAGACTAGAGAAGACTTTTTCTTTTCTTTTTTTTTTTAAAGAACTCAGTAATTAACAATGAAAAGAAAGAGTCTCTTGAAACTTCTTCTTCAGTTGGCTTTATGAAAAATTCAAAGCTAATTCTAGCTCTAGTCACGAAGTGTCTCTCTTTTGTCTAAGGGAACTGTACCACTACAAATACATTGGTTCATAATTCTTGCAAACAGAGCATGATATAGAATATTCTACAAGTTTTAGTTGCAAAGTTAAAGTATCAGAAAAATAAGACCACATGCAATTTTTTTGCAATGTCTAAATTGTACATATCAAGTCACGGCTTTATATTTAATTAAACTCCAGAAGAAAAATTTAAAACAATCACTTCTTTCATATCCTGTTTGATACACTATAAGCAACTGCTGATAATCTAAAAGAATCCTTAGATTTTAAAAAAAAAAAAAAAAAGTGGCTCTTGCAATTATATGGCTAATTGCAGACACTGGACAGGCCTTGGAAAAAAGAAATATAAGGAGCAGGTAGAGGTTTTTCCACCAGGAAATCACAGAGTTCTGACCACATGAAGGGATGAAGAGAAGTTGACTTTTCAGTGCCGTGGTGGGATTTCTAAAATATCTTTCTGCTTCACAGGTGTCATCTACTTTTTAGAGATGTCAAAGAGATCCTTACACATTTCACCTAAATTTCCATGTTCCTGCAATGATGTGTTATTTTGTTCACTGCTTTTCTGTACTTAAAAAAGGTTCAAATCTTACAGTCCTTCCTCTTTTTTCTTTTTTTTTTGCTGAGATTCAAAAGCCTCACTACAAATTAGGCTCTAATTACATTGCAAACCGCATGTTTAAGGAAGCACATCTCTGAATAACCTTTCTACTCTGAAATTGTTTTGAGATGTCTCATTGTTGTAATTGCTCCTCATTAGTGCAGGTGCACAGATCCTTTTTTTCTTTAAATACTCATTGTAATTTGCTATAATTTGTGCTCTTAATTTAGGAAGATTTAAATTAAGCATAAAAGAAGGTTTTTTAAATGATGAAAACTTCATTAATAAGTGAGCAACATACTTTGCCTTACTTTAAGCATACAAATATAATTGAAAATCTCATGGATAGCACCTCTCAGAAGTTCAAGTATACTCTCACTGAGAGACTCTCATATTTCAGGTACCTCAGCTTGAATGGTAGGTGAATATCATAAACAAAAAAAACCCAGAAAAAAATTTAAGTAGAAATACAAATACTTTAATTATATAGTAATTGAATCCTGAACTGGTTTTTTTTTCCAAACAGCCCCAGCAGAAACATGATGTTTCTCCTACAGAATCAACAACTCCTTGTACTGTCTAACACTGTCCTCCTTATTAGAGGCTTTTGTTCTCCTAATGGTGATTGATTGGTCAGGCATTATGGGTTTGTTGTTTTTCCTACTGAAGGCCATCAAGAACATGTCCAAATTTCGTGGCTATCACATTAATCAAAGGGAAACAAAATCCAAGGACAAGAAGCTAAACAGATGTTTTAAGAATGTGAGACAGGGGCTGTAAAATGCACAGAAGAAAAAAGATCTGTCCAGTTTGGTTTGGAAGGTTGTTTAGTGCACACAAACTCTGTATTCTTGCAGGAAAAAGCTTCCCACCTGTTCCCTGGGAGGATGTAACTGGACTTTATGACAAATTCATATCTCTGCACTGCTTTCTGCTCTATCCACATGATCTTTGCTCAGCAGCAGCTACTGGAAGTACCAGTGCATGCCTGCTCCACCTTTAATGCGTGCTCCAAACACATGGGCAGTGCACAGGAAAGAGTGAGAAAAACATAAAGGGCCCTTTACACTTCCATCCCTTCAGAAACAGCACAATGTGAGACCTTCTGTCTGAGCAGCACTGCTTTCACCGTGCCATCAAAGATCAGAATTCATCCTGCCAATGTGAATAACAGAGGAACCAACAGCCACGTTCCAAAGGGCAACTGACCCAAAATGGAGACCTTGCTCAGGAATTCTTCGTACATCTTCCGCTTCCTCAGAGTGCTGCCCTGTTATTACAGGAGAGAGAAAAAGGAGGCAGAACGTTACACAAAGTATTTTTGTGATTTCTTCCTACAGCTGCTCTTTTTTTTTTTTTTTTTTCCCCTCCCCTTCCAAATCTTCGGCCTAGCCAGTGTAAACAGCCTCAGGCAAATGTTTCCCCATAAAATGTCTGGGCAAGTTGTACTGCTGATAAGCAAAGACAGAAGGACTCAGATTCAATCCTGCTGTAATTTCACTGACTTCACTGGTGTTACTGGACACTGCAGATGAATTGTATCCATTTACAGGCATTCATTTTAAAGCCTGAACTTCATCAATTAACTGTTTAGCTAATTCAATATATACCTCGTTGCCAATGAGGCTCTTTGCAATTACAAAGTAGGATAAAACTGAAAATGTCCCCCTTGTGGGTCCCATCCTTTTAGGTTAAAAACTCTTTAATGCCAAAGGTGTTTATCTGTAAACCTGGTTAATATTCTGTACAGTGTTGTACTTGTTGTTATGCTGAGCAATCCGTTCATATCATTATTTTAACAAGATTTAAGCATTTGGGGGCAGACAATCCATCAATGTATGTGCAGCCACCAGCACAGTCATTCCCACTCTACTAAGATTCTGTTGTGGGATAAATTTCCAAGACACCTTCTCCTTACACAGTGTTTGATCAGCAAGACAGAAACCACAAGCTGCTGTTGCAGCAAGCGTTTCTGAAGGTGATTCATGTAGGAATAATTATGATGAAGTTTTACCAATACAAAAATAATGAATGCATCCTTAATTCCCTCTGCAGTGACAGAAAAGACTTGTAAAGAAATTCTTCCCAGGTACCAAAGAGGAACTCCAGGGCCTGCCTTGGCCCCGTGCAGTTTGTTCCACACTGGTGACACCCCAAATCAC
The DNA here is from genome assembly GCA_013397115.1 of Edolisoma coerulescens. NCBI lineage: Eukaryota > Metazoa > Chordata > Aves > Passeriformes > Campephagidae > Edolisoma > Edolisoma coerulescens. Next base: position 133,962 of record VWZW01007179.1, on the reverse strand, counting down.
TTCTGCCTGGGTAGATATCCTGGGGATGTCAAAGGCTCTGCCTGGTGCCTCCTACTCAGATCTACAAGGCACAACCCAAGGATGATGCACTGATTTTCTCAAGAAAAGGAAAACAAAGATGCCATTTATTCACAGACTGGGCAGAGAGGATGGAAGCAAATGTCAGTGTCTGCCATAGAAAAAGCCACTTCTCTATTCCTCCTCCTCCAAGTGACCACCTGTAAGTGCTGGAAAAGTGGGGATAGAGAAGGGAAAAGGAGAAGAAACACTTTGCCCTCCAGTGTGAAAGCATTCAGAAGTGTTTTAGGTATGAAAACAGGAATGGCTGGTGTACTCAAGGGCAGTGATATAACTAAGAATTAAATATCATCCCTCTTCCTACACGTGCTGAGCAGGTGGGGCTGCAACGACCCCCAGAGCACCACAAATCCTTCCAGCAGCATCAACAGGCTTTGGCTCCAGCTTGGGACCACAGCGCCAGCTGGAGCTGCCAGGTGCTCTCCTCTAGGGACAGCTCCCATTTGTGCCCCTGTCCTGGGGCCACCCCTGCTCCCAAAGAGCCACAGCAGCAGCAGGAGCTGCCACTCTTCCCAGGTAGCTCTGGATCAGCAGCAGCAGCTCCCGAGGTCTCCCCCGGCGCACCCCGGCCGTAACTCGGAGCTGGTGATGACAGTTCTCCTCAGCGATAGCATCGCTAACCCTCGCCTGACCCCTCTGTCTGACAAACTTGGTTCTCAACCTCGGGGGGCCCCGGCAGCATTTGAAGTGCCAGAAAGAAAAAAAGTGGAGAACTTCAAACGCAGGAGGCTCCGCAAGCCACGCCAGCTTCTGACAGCTCGCTGGGAGACAAAGAACGGAAAACTGGACACTGCACAGTTGTTGCTTTCCTCCCTGCAATCGAGTGGAAACGAGAGCAGCAAAATTGACAGCTGTGGAAAACCAGATTGGTGGTTTAGTTTGATGGGCTGGGACACCCAGGGACAGATGTGGAAAATGCTTTTTAAATGACTTGCGGACACAGATGAATTTTAAGAAGCAGTAATCAGCGGCCATAAGTGACGCCTGACCACAGCTTCGAGTATTTAGAGATGCAGACAAGAGCCAGGAAGGTGGGAATTGCAGCCATCCCACCTGGCCCAGAGAGGAAGAGCCCACCACTTCCTACAGGAACACAGGTGTGTTATCCCTTGGCTAAACTAAGCCAGGGCAGCCGTACGGGATCCACAGGGAAGACAAGTGCAAAAGCAAAACTGAAGTGGAAATAATTAATTAAATGTGCTGTTACAATTTTTTGTACTGTCACAGTATCTGGAGCCCCTCTTAATGCATAGCTACACTGACTTAAGTATCCCCTGTCTCAGGATGATCCCACAGAGCTGAGGGAGAACGTGGGCCCAGGGAAGAACTAGTGACCAGGGCTTGGGGCTGCTGTTTCCCAGCACAGGCACTGAAGCCCAAGGTGACCCAGCTGATGGCTCCTGACTCATCCTGCAGGATGGCTCCATCCATCCCTCCCTCCCTCTCTCCTGGAGGAGACAAACAGCAGCCTCTGGGGTGGCAGGAGCCACCCAACAGCAGAGCTTCACCTCGGGGTGCCCAGGCAGGCACAGGAGCTTTCTCTGCTTCTTCAGAGCATCCAAGGCTGGATCTTGGTTGGCACAACCAGATCCCAATTTCAATTCCAGGTAGGAGAAGCCTGGCTCACCCTTATGCACATTGTTTTTACATGAGTGTGTTTTCCTGCTCAAGCTTTCACAAGCAGAGTGAGGGGAAGGATTTTTTGAGAGATCAGTACTCTAGTAAAAGCTAAAAACAACCGAGCAGTGGAATTACAGCCAACCAGCCATGTGCTTATTTCCATTGGTATTAACCATCTTTTCTCCCATGAAACAGAGAGAGAACATAGAATCATAGAATCACAGAGTGGCTTGGGTTGGAAGGGACCTTAAAATCATTTAGTTCCTTCCCTCCTTCTTTGACCAGCCTGATATTCCTCACTCATCCCCTTCCCCAGGCATAATGTCACCTCTGACTTCTAGTGTCCTTTTTACACTCGTTTTATTTAGTTGCTTTACCCAAATTGCTGAGGCCAGGGGTATGAACACCATCCCAATCTCCTCCCCTACCCTTCAGGTACCTTCTGCAGAAGTGCCAACCTGTGCATTCCCTGGCACAGGAGCCAAATCTGTCCTTGTGCAGTATTTTGGATCTTCTAGAAGCAGCAGCAAATAAGACAGCACCAACATTTACAGACTATGAGATGCTGTGAAAGCTCACCAGAGCAGAAAAATAACAAGAAAGGATCTGGAGACACTAGAAATGGGACTAGAAAAATAATAGAATGAGCATCCATTTGGAAAGTACAACTAATTAAAAAAAAAATCCAAAGCAGAGATGTTTGACAAACAGAAGACCTGCAAGTTGTAAAGCTGAAAAAGATTCACAGACAGGAGGTGAGACCTGCATCAGACTGCAACAAGAACACAGCCAAGGCTATTTTGGTCTGCACAGGCAAAGATATCATCCAGGAATGAAGTTTAGAGGCTCCATCTCCGTGGCTCAGATGTGACGGCGCCTGGTGTGCTACATTCTGTCTCGGTACCTCTCCTCCAGAAATGTGCTCCCAAATCCAACAGAGCTTGAAGAAATGCTGAAACACTCGGGGAGAGCTGATAAGGAAGGAGCAAAACAAATCCAGCCTGTATTTGTTGGCTCAGCACTGGGATCATAGGTATGTCATCCTCATAGCTAGCATGGATTGTGGCAGGGGTTTTAAGGAGACAGTGATAATTATCTCCAGATATATGACAGAAAGAGAGGGCAATTCAGTACAGCATAACTTGACATAACTCAAAGTAATAGGAGAAAATTAAGAAAATCTAATTTAAGATCAATATCAAAAAAGTTTTCCAATGAAGGAATTATTCTCTTGCAGAAAAGTTTCCCAAGGGAAGCGGTAGAAATCTTGCAGCTTAAGCCAGATAAAAACAATAGTAAATGTACATGAATAATTCTGCACTGGCAGGGTTCTTGATGGCATGTTTTAAAAAGTCTTTATTAATTCTGCTTTTTTCTAACCTATTAATATCTTATTTCAATAGTCACTGCTTCTCCCTCTCCCCACTCTCCTTTGTTCACTTTCTCCCTGGTTCTGAGCTGTCAGGCACAAGCTCATCTCCTTAAAGGCAGTGGCTCCCATTAACTACAAAGCCTCATTAATATTCTAAGCTGCAGTGCTCCTCCCTGAGACAGTCCCAAGGAGAAACAAGATCACTCTCGTTCATCAAATCCACACAGAAAAGGCCTCAAAGCCATTTTAGGACCACTTAACGTAGCAAGTCCTAGGCTTAACTTAAGCTTTACACAGGCTGGGGAAAATGAATGCCCCAGAGATTGTAACAGGTCCTGTTGAGTTCCTACTCAGCTTCTGTTTCATCTCATTTCCAACTGCCTTTTCCCTGTTTTCTTCCACTTTTTCTTCTCCTTCCTCCAGTCCAGCCTTTCTTTGTCCCTCCAGCACTCTTTGTGTCTTGCTTCCCATTCATTTTTTCAGGTGGAGTTGATTGAGCCCTTCCTAGAAATCCCCACCTTCAGTAAGAAGCCAAACAAATGTCTACCGAGAGGCAAAGCATGACTCGAGTTTCAAAGAAAGAGTTGTCCTGGCAGGAGGTGCTGGAATGGACTCCAGGACCTCACAGCCCCATTTAATCCCTGATTAACCTGATCCTGAATGATGCTTTGGGTGCTCATTCCTGCTGGAGCAGGAAAGAAAGAGCCCCTGTGCATTCTGGCCATGAACACCAAGCAGCCCACATGGTCCTGGTGCTCTGTTCCACAGATGTCAGGTGGATTGCAGCCTTTGGAGTTGCTTTATGCTTTGGCCACCACACAACCTACATCTTATGGCAACCCAAAATCCTTCTGACTCTATTTTATCTGAGCAGAAATCAAAGCACTCGTTGAAGAATTTGTTCTCAGGTTCAAAGCTGTGAAAAGACAGTAGGGGAAACCCAAAATAACATAAGTAAAATGGAGTATAACATTAGGAACTAACCTTGGTTTGTCACAAGTTACAAACCAATGTTGTAACTCACTTTCTGTGAGCAGTTTGCCAAATAGGCCAAATGTATTGAATCCCACACAACTCCACTCTCAGAGCCAGGTATCTTGGACCATGGAAACTAGAGGGTGGTTAAATTATCCTGGATCAAGTCTTCCTAAAGAAGAAATTGCAAGAAATTAATACTTCAAATTTTCTCAGTCTGGGAACTGAATTGTCTAGGGGATCAATCTGATGTTGGGATACAGACATTTGCTTCTCTGGTATTTGTGGTATTTGCTATATTTAGAATACAAATATTGTACTACCCTGGGATGTTCCCCATTCCGTGATGCTCTCGAATCCAAATTGCGAAGAAGAGAGCAGCAACTGAATTCCATGAGAAGCCTATGGCAAAAAAACCCCCAAAAACCTCCTTTTCTCTCTCCCAGAAGAATGTAAGTAAATAAATGCTGAAAATATACACAAGTGTGTGTGCCTGTGCCCGTGTGCACACACACACAGAACATACACACAAAAGAATTTGCAACAAGAGTGAAAAGTATGTAACTTAGAGAGATGATTCTGTGAAATAAATGGAACACACAGATGGAAAGATAATTTGTGAGTGTACCACAGAGGGAACATGTTGAAGTGGTTTTTTGTACCCCACCTAGTACAATGAATTTCATGGCGTTATGCTTTGTCAAGGACTGCAGTGAAAGCCAAGCAATTTCACTGCACATTCTGACAAAAAGACCTATCCCAACACTTACAGTCATCACAGCTGCTAAAACAAACTTGAATGTGACCTTCAAGCCATCAGGGTACCTAAGCTGAGACAATGAAATATAAAGAAATATATCTGTTTCAACAAACTTCCTTTGGGACAGGCCAAATAATAAATGGATGACAACTGTAACTAAAAGCCAGCAGGAACTCTCTGCATCAGGCTTTGTCCATCCATAAAAAGGAAACCCCAAACTCCAAACCTCCTGAGATACGTTTTATTCATACCATAAACCAGTCAGGACCAATGAGACACATAAGTGGGGAAAATGGCACTAAGCAGAAATAAAAACAAGAAATTATTAAATGCAAAGCAAAGGACCAAAATAGTGCCTGCAAGGAGAAATGAGCTGGAGAGTCAAGTGTCTCATGACAGGAGAAAATCTTCTTGGCAAGTGTGGATCTGAAGGCATGATTTGCAAATAAATATTTACAACTGGAATAAAATCTCAACACTTGACTGAGAAAACACGGGGCTGGTCGTGGCAGGGAAGGAATGCAGACGAGAGAAATAACTATCTGGGGTTATGGAGGGGCTTTATCTGACCATAGCAAAAATCTTTGGGAGGAAAAAAGGTCAATTATTCCTTGGACAAAAGGATTTGCAACCAGAAAATGAGAAAAGGGAAACCTGCTTGCTCCCAAGTTTTAAAACCATCTTAAATTATATATTTCAAAAGGTACCCTAAGCATTACTACTCTTTATTTAAAGGCAGAAGCATTTCTACATTCCAAATACCCATTTTAGAGGCTAAATGGCAGGACACCACGTTTCTGAGAGTTGAAAGGCAGCTACTACTGCACTTGAAGTGAGCACAGCAAAAGCAGCCCCGTAATGGTGGAGTCAGCTTCAAGGATGAAATACAGCCACTGAAACATGATGTAATTAATTCTTAGGCTTGAGGAAATGTGCAGAGAGCCACTGTCACCTGCCCTCACACGACTGCACAAAGACAGGTGTCTCATTTCACCTACAGCAACGAAATTATCCACCCTGCACCTACAAATAAATGGAAAGATGACAGGATTCATTCAGTGTGGATGGGTAAATTGCATTCACCATGGGCTGCATTTAAAATTGGATGTTTTCTATACCTGCAGCAATTAATTTACCATGAAATATTTCCTATCTGAATACTGGGAATAGTACAATAATGCTGTCTGGGTATCTACACAATGCAACAGAATTTTTAGTGGCCTCATCTGTGAAAAAAACACAAGAAGCGAGAGAGGGAGAGAAAACATATCCATGTTAATCAAGAGGTCTCACTGATTGCAAAAACAGAGCTTGCTAGGTAAGGCAGAGCAGTCATTGGTCCAGAGAATATGTAAATTAATTTGAAAAGTACTTAGCACTACACTAGAATCAAACAGAAGTACAACCATAACATTCAGGTTGTATGTATGACCAAAGCTAGCATTAAAAACACAGTCTTTTCCACTTGGGACTTCAAATCCTTTTAGCAAAGTCCTGTCTGTGCATCAAATATTCATCTTCTGAAGTGTGCTATCAGATGATAATGGACACATGACCAACCCTGACAGCTCACAGGGCTGGCTGATTTTAGGTACCTCTAGCACCAACACTGAAATCACCTCCAGGATGCAAAGCCTGTGAACCTGTCCCTTCAATTCCTCACCACAAGGTTACAGGCAGCTGCAGAAAGCTCTGCCTGAAGAGCCAAGGAATATGTGCCTTGTCCTGACATTTATTTCCCTCCTGCATTCCTTCTCTTTTGTGTTTTGGATTCTTCCTCGTAGCTTGCAGGTTCATCACACCAGTTATCCCAGACAGCCCTCCACTGCATCCTTGTAGGGCATGGGACAAATAAGTTGGGTGTGCCTCTTACCTCTCTTTAGAAATTCTCCTGCTCTGTTTTTTAGAAATCTCTGCCTGCTCACCTGCACTGTGAACCTTTCAAAACTATTCATCCTGCTTCCCCACATGAGAGAAGACAAAACACTTCTCAGAATTCTTCCTCTGTTTTATCCTGGAGCCATCAGGCTGAATATTTTGGGATGGAGTAAATTTCCATCAGCTGTACTCTCCTAAATGTCAGTGTGATGTTTGTTTATGTGACACTGAGCTCAGCCCATGAAATAGGGAGTGAACACCAGCAGTGCTCACACAGACACCCAACAGTCATCACACAGGGTAAACAAAGATCATTTTTACACTCTGCTGCTTAAGAATTAATCATTTAAGGGTAAAATCTACTCAGTTCCTTTGCTAGTTTTTCTCTTTTCTATGACACCCACTGGAAATACAGATGATCTCAAAATGGTTAGTCTGAGAGCGCAGTGTCATTTCCTTCAGGTCAGAAGGGAACAATGCAGCTTTGAGAGACAAGTCCTATTGAGAAATAAGCTTTACATAGAGAAATGTCTGTTAATTATCAAAAAGAAAGGAATATTTTACGGACAAGCAAGATATGCACACGGACATTGGAAACAAACTCATAAAAAAGTTATGACTTTGCTGAAGTTAATTATCTGTCAAAGTTTCCATTATAAACTCACCACTGAAGAACCAACAGCAAATCCATAAGCTAGGATTAGCAAATCCACACGCCCCAGGTGCCACAAAGGTCTGCAGAGCTTTGCTGCAGGGATGAGGGAGTTTGAAAGGAGCAGAGCAAGGAATCATTAGCAGCTACAACCCCACGATATTTGTGTCAGGGTGCTGGCTAACAAAGACGGAGGGCACAGTCCAAGTAAGACTTTTTATTATTTTAGTGGAGCTGGATTTACTTTCTATCACCTGCCTTGAGGAATGTAACACAAGATCAGACAAAGACTTCACAGGCGAGGGGTGCTGCTGAGAGATATTTCCAGGCTCACGATAAGGAGAGGATTTGCATAGCTTTGGTGGGTAACAGAGGCCTCCTGAGGTTTTTCATTCACAGAACAGTTATGCATAATGTTTCTCAATTGCATTTCTGACTCAGCGCCTTTCTGCTGAATCCTGTCCCCTTTTCTTCACTTCATTCAGTTACTCAGTGATTTTGTCGTGTCCGCTCTCTTTCGTGCGGAAGCGCCAGAGCACTCTCAACACAGAACTGCAAAAGAAAGTGAAAACTACCAACTCCTTAAACCAGCCCTTGCCCATAAACTCACCATTAAGATGCGTCTGTAGCTGTCTCTGTCGATGCCCCAGAGCTTCAGGTCTGTCTTGGCCTTGACGGTGGCAGCCCGGGGGGTTCCGTAGATCAGCGCCAGCTCCCCGAAGCTGCCTCCTTCTCCAATGCTGGTCACCCACTCCCCGTTGACATAAACCTACCACAGCACAAGACAAAGGAAGCAGAAGCAGTTTGGGGACTTAGTTGGAGTGCTCCTCCTGCTGCCAGTTACCTAAAAGGCAATTTCCTTTCTAATTGTCAATGCTGGGGACACAGAAGGAAAAGAAGAGCGTGACACTTCTGACGGTTGGTCCCCAAAGAGGGGGACAACCTGCTCTGTGGACAGAATTTCAAGTTGTCTTGCTTCAGTACAATGACTTTATTTACTCTCCGGGTTTTCAGCTCCCATGGTTAGCTGGCATCATGTTTTCCCCCTTGTGTTCAAGGCTCAGGCAGTCAACAAGCAGAACTGTCACAACTTTGGCTTTTTATTAACACTGTCAGACTTGAAAGGAAGGAGATTTGTTGATATGTGTAATGAGGATTGCTGAAATGTGCCATGGCCATGAAATGAAAAACAGTCAAAACAAGGAAATATCTTTTGAAAAGGAACATTTTTTTTTTTCCTTCCCTAAGCCTAGTGCCTCCAAAACCCATTTAAATTTAACTATACAGATCTTCTCCCTCAGTGAAGATGACTAAGGGCTTTGGACTCGAGAAGCTCTGTGCAGAATTACCCTTTGCCTTTAACATCAGCTCTAGAGAATTCAGGGGGCAGAGTCTGACCCACAACCTATTAAGGATCCTCTTGGAACATGGTATGGACTGATACAACCATTGCCATATTTTTCCTGGATGATGTTTAATTAGAGAATTCCTACACTTGAGTGCTATTTGACATCTTCCCTGGAGGAAGGGGACTCTTGCAGGTGTTTTCTGCTGGGCAGCATTTTTCTCCAGATTTATTCATGGACAATGCAGCTCATGAGCCGTAACAGGGCATGCAAAGGCTGCTGTGGACTGTGCATTCTGCAGCTTGCTATAAACTACACCATAAACCCTTTTAATTCTGTTACTGTGCCTGTGAGTTTGGAGGGCAGGAAAGGCTGGGTGCCTTACCCAGGGCAGAATATATCCCAACCTGTTACAGACCAGTAACAGCAGAAATCAACCAGTGTTAATTTCATTTGCTTGGAAGTTCTGTAAAGAAAAATAAGATGGAAAAAAAAAGGCAGGTATTCTCATCTTAAGCAGAAAAGTATTGCAAAGGCAAAGACCGTTACGTGACACCAATTACTGAGAAATAAACTTAGCAGTTTTTAAAAAATGCATGAATTAGAGCTGTGCTCAAGCTGGTCATGAGAAAAGCTGGTGACCAAAATAAATGAACTGGGGTCAAAACTCAACAACCTGTCAGTATTAATTTTAATTCTATCTTCGTTTTATGATGAAAAGGCTTATTACAAAATACAGCTGGAATCAATCCCAATTTATCTTCACAATACTCAATTAAGATTTGCTCCAGCTCCTACTGAGGTCAGTGAAATGCTGGTTCAGTAGGAGATGGATGAGGCCACGGAGCAGTTCAGCTGATCAAGAGACCTCTTGGGTATGAGCTGAAAAGAAGCAGCTGAACTCCAGGCAATGTGGTGGCTCCTGGTGCTCCTGGAACATCTGAGGATCAAGGGGCTTAAAAATAAAGGGTAAAAATAATCCCAAACAGGCAGGTGGTTGCAGACTGCCAAGAAAAAGCTTGAGCCACAAAAGCTGTAGCTTCATCTCATCACCATGACAGAATGAATGTCACCCAGGAGAATATCACACAAGAGAACAGCAACAGCCTTCCCTTTCAAACTTTCACACTCACCGCAGAAAGAAAATCTCACAGAACATTGAATCTGCTTTTGATTCTCCTCGTGATGAAAAAAAATGAAAGCAAAAAAAGAAGTTTTAAAAAAGCCAGGCAAACCCAAGCAGTTTCCTGGTGAAACAAGCAGGTTATTCTGTGGCTTTTGTTGTTGTTGTTGTTGTTTTGTGAGACAAGCAGGAGAAATGGATGAATAAAATGAGGGTTCTGAAAGGTTTGTAACATAGTGAGAATGCATGAACATTTCTAAACTCTATCAGCTCATTGCAAAATTGTCCAGATGCATATTTGACTGCAGGGATACCCTCCTTCTGTGGGAATTTCACTGCATGGATTCACAGGGTTTGCTACACTACAGTAATCCGTGTGTCCTCAGCAAAAAGTCTCAGGAATGGTGGGGAAAATCTAATCATTCCAATGAGTTTTGGGCCACACCCTGAATTTCAACTGACATGGTACCCTTGGCTCTTTTTCAGCACCCCAAAAATACATGTGTATGCGTGGAGTCCCTGCTCTTCTGTTGAGCAACACAGATTTTGTTGCTGCAGAAGGGTCTGCATTACAAGCAGGAAATAAACTTATTCCAACACATATTTTTTTAAGCAACATGGTGACATTTCTTGTTAAAGCAGTGTGCAGGATGTGACTGCAGCCCAGAGAGGGGAATCGTGCTGGTAAAACTCAAGACTGAGCAAGTGAAGGATGGACATTTAATGTTGCAGTTGTTATTTAGAGAGGCTACTACTGAACTGCTCTAAGATTCCTTTAATTTTGCTGTCTTACTTGACAAGACTGTACAAAACACGTTTGACATCTCGCCTTAAACAGTTTATGCAAATGGTCATTCCTCCACCCCAAGGGTGTCAGGTTTAAAGTGCTCTGAGGTGAAACCAAATCCCTGATCTGACAGTCTTTGGGCCCAGCATTCACTCCCCCAATAAAAATGCCATTTCGAATATCAGTCTCTGAAAGAGAAAACAGTTGGAGAATAAGGTGTTTTCTAGAAGCAAAACCATTGGACCTCATTCTCTGCAAAGGCCTGAGTCACCACTCAACTTCTGTGTTGGTGATGAAGTTAAAGTGCATTGATGGCACACTACAAAGCCATCCTGCCCTTTAACAGAGTTCATCTCCACTATGAATCCCTTTAAAATAGACTTTTTTAAAAAGAAGTGGAAAGGGAAGAAGTTCTGTTTGTAAGGTGTGGGAAGCAAAGCTATTTTAGGCTCAGAACAGCTTATGAAAGTCGATTTTACATGGCAGCAGCTCAGATGATCTCCCTATTTATCCTAAAAAATGCTGGGCTGAGGTTTTGGCTCAGCCAGTTTTAGGCATTTGTGAACTCTCACCAAAGTGGTGAGTACATAAATGAATTATTCTTAATTGTACTTGACCTGCCAGTCACAGATCCATTATAGCCAGAACCTTCTTTCATGCAGCTGAAGAGGAAAAGCAGAAGTGCAGATGCCCAAATATGACCAAGCCATCAGGACCATCTACTTTCCACAGACTGAAACTTTAGATTTTTATTGTCTAGTATGAGCACTGCAGTTTCTGCGAGCTTGAGAATCACACAACTTGGTTAATTTCATTTTTTTTTTAGGGGGCAAATAGTAAAAATCTCCTGTGAACATCAGCAGTTCTTTTCTTCCTGGGCTGTGATATCCACGGGCAGTAACTGTGGGAGAAGATGCAGAGTCACACAACGTTCAGTGCCACAGGAACGAGTCTGGGCCTCCCTCATCTTCATGTTCTTTCTCTGGAGATGCAGAAAGGAACCTTGCCATGAGCATTTTACCTTGAAGGCAGGATATGAACATCTATCTCTGAGCCTCACTGGAGTGAATTTGTCTTTCCTTTCATTTTGTATTGCTGATTTCAAGTTAACTTCTAGTTTGTTTGGGTTTTTTTTTTTTGCTGCCATTTTGTGATCTATGTGGACAATCTAATTTGTTCCAGGCATGGCAATTCTTGTGTCTTGAATCCCCTCCCTTGGGTCTGTTTGTAATAATTTGTGCTTTGTGTCTTGTCAAGCCTTAATATTTGTTATCCAAAAATGAAGATGAGTCTTATTTATTCTTGGAAAAATAAACAAGCCTTAGACATGGAGGGTGTTTGTATGTGGGTCGTTTTCTCAAATGAAGCCAGTGTTTTAAAGCCAGTTTGAATTTGAACATATGAACTTGGAGACTGCCTTAAGAATCCTTAAAAGTTCAAGCTGAAAAACTCCATACTTTAAAATGTTCTGCTTCAAATTTCAAAAGGCAACCTTCCAAAATTAGAAAAATCATTGATGATGGAAGAATCCAAGCCAGAAGCAATCTGTGGAATCTAACAATTAAATATAGCTAGTTTTAAAATCCAACAGTATTCTCACATAAAACACTATGTCATTTTTTGTATACACAAATTAGACAGTTTGTATATACAAATAAGGGCTTCAGGAAGATTTGACCAACAATCAAGAGATAATTTTATCCATTGTCCACAATATTCATGTATAGCTTCACATAGAGATTTATACAGTAAATATATAAGATATATACAGAAATTCAATGTAAAAATAACTGAAAAGTTTTTATTTTGATTTTCACCTTACTACAGCTTGGCTGCTGTTGTCTTACAAGAAGAAAACCTGAGAATGCCTGTAGAGAACGTTGCTGTGACATTAAATAGAATAGGAAGTTTCTGGGTCTAAAAAAAAAGTACATCTGTTCAAAAGGGGCAGTCGACGGCACTTTTTAAAGCAAAAAATGTGAGGTTATGAGATTAAAATAACAAACAGGAAGTCACTTTATACTTAGAAATATGGATTAGAGATTTTTGCAAGTCATATTTTAGCAGGTACTTTCAACATCTTTACTGGAAACTATAATTTAAGCTCTGCCAGCTCCTTTTTGGCACACGCTCCCATCTGGCTGAGCAGGAAAGCTTCCAGCAGACAACTGACCTCTGAGACTTCAAAGTTTGTGCCATCATCTACCTCGTGTGCGCTGCACCCAGCTGCAGGGATGGGCCACGAGGTAAAATTCTCCTCAACCCTGATGTGCTAAGGAGGAAGACTGTGACTGATAATACAATAATTCCAGCTTTGGCCAAAGTGTACCTGGTTTGTAGGATACAGTATAAGAGAGGAAAACCCCAGGTTTTCCAAGGCCTACCTCTTCCTCGTTCTAAAATCCTTCTTTTACATGTGAAATTTGTGCCCTTCCCTTGGCCCACGGAAGAAAATGTTTGATTCTTAGCACTTTATTCTGTGCTAACGGGGCTCATTCATACCCCAAGAAAATGTAAGAGTTGAGATTGAAGTGTTATTATATTAAAAAAAAAAATTTTATGGTGCTTCTAATTTGACTATTTGATTATTTTGTAAGGGAAAATATTAGAAAGATCTTACTTAGCCTTTGGGGTGCCTGTGCCAAAACTCGAACAAAAATTACTTTTAAATGCTGCAGCTTTTTAAACTCAAAACACCACAGACTGATTTTGTTATTCTCACTTTGTTGGTGGTTTCTGTTTGGTTTTGGTTGCTTGGTTGATAGATTTTATTGGGGGTTTTTTTGGTTTTGTCATGACTTTCTTCCATGGGTAGGGATTTTATGATGACACTTGCGACCTCCTTCACGTCTGTCTTCGCCTGTGTATGGAAAATCTGGGTGCTTATCAGTCATGATGCTCCCAGAGTAAATTGCTCCTTGAATCCACCACTCCTGGTATTCCTGACATTTCCAAGCAGATCAGGGAATGGCAGCAGAGACCCTGGCCAGGGGCTAAAGCCTCCGTGCACATGCCAACACCAGCTGAACCAGGCAGAAAATGGCTCGAGGCTCTAAGCCTCGGGGTCAATTGTCTCCACTCCAAGTCGCTTTTTTTCTTGGAGAAGCATGGAAGCATGCCAAAAAAGTATCTGGCAAGGCTTAAATGAACAGCAGCTCGCTTACTAGAGGCCTGGAGTTTCCTCAGACAACAAGGATTTTAGCAGTTCTGCCCAGAAAGTGGCAGAACTCTTCTGGGGAGTGCCACATACGGGATGATGGTGCACGCCCAGGGGCTCTGGGAGCTGCTCCTTACACAGGAGCAACTCACTCTGCACTGGTGCCCTGGCACAGACTTTTCTCTGAGGGGAAAGCTGGGATCACCTCCCTGCAGCTTCCCAGCAGGGCAGTTAATGCAGGGAAGTTCCAGGGTGTAGCTCCTGCATGAGCAAACGCCTCCCACAGCACCTTGCGCTGGAATTCAGGGGGTGTTTTGGCTGAAGTTTTAGGAAAAGCTTAGGAAGGAGAAAGAACCAAGCTGAGCAGATGGGGAGAGCAGTGGAGAGGTGCACCAGGAGGCACCTTAGGGGGTGCTGAGGTGGGGCAGCGTGAGAGATGGTCAGGGAAGAGTTTGGCCAGACACAGATGGTCAGAAGCTGTGCTGGTCTCTGACAAGCACAGTCCAGATTACATTTTTAAGTCTTGATGGGAAGTATTTGTCCCACAGGTGATGCCTGTACATGTCTCTGGTAAGTGTCAGGGTGACATTGTGGTGGATCTGTCCACTTTGATCTGTCCTAGCAGCTCCAGGCTGATTTTAGGGGACTAGGGAGTGATAACGCTCATGAAATCAAAGTTGCAATCTACTCAATGAAACCCTATTTTGTCACTGGTTTTTAAGAGCAATATGTGCGTATAGAATATTAACTCTTTTGCAATTAATTGCAAGGGTTTTGCAGACTGTTTTCTGGTGTCATTCAGTCCCTCACCATCCCTGAGCCAAACACTGAAGAAAGCTTTCCTAAAGGTGTTGAGAGAGGACAAATTATTTTTAAAGAGGATTAATCTATAACTCCAACATGTGCATTTGCGTGTTTGTGGGTCTGATTCAAAGCCAGTGAACTCATTTAGCTCCCTATCGGTCCCAAGCCAATTATTTTAAAACTAAATTTTAACACTGTTCTATAAATATTGCCCTTTTATTTTCTGGCCCTGTGGATGTGGCAGTGTTTGCTGTTGAGAGGGTTGTCTGATAGGAACAGTGAGTCAGACGGATTTCCTGAGGAGCAACTTCCAGAGGCAGAGGCAGCGTGTGAGGTTTCTCAATTCCCAACAATACCAATTAGATGGTCTCCTGACACAAACAGACTGCTAAAAAAAAAAAAAATAACTTTCACTAAAATAACTCTGTCCCTCCTGCCTGGATTTAAAATAAATCACCTTCTTCTTTAAATATGCCAAACCAAACTCATGTGGGCATCTGAAGAGCAAAGCTGCTAATGAACAAGTCTGTCCTACTCAAAAACTGTGGGTACATCAGATGTGTGTAGGAACTTGCAGCAAAACTGCAAAAGGGTGAGTTTCATACAGGAGAGAAATGATAAGAGGTGAATAGTTTATGATTTGGAAGGCAGGTTCAGAAGGAAGCTTCTTTTCAAAGACTTGCTGATTAAACCACTGCAAGCTCCTGTAAACATTTTGTGGTCTAACAGATCACTTTACACTTATAATAATCCTTGGTTTATTAATATGATGCATTGTTCTTATATTTGGACCTAATTTTAAAAGCAAATTAAGGTTTCCAAGATGAAACTCACTGCCTGAGGCTGTATCTCAATTTGTGAAAAAAACAACAAACCAAAAACAAACAACACAGGAGCTAAGCTAACTGATTAAAGAAAATATTTTCTTTTTGGTTGATCTGAACCCTCAGGTGCATTCCAGCATGGTGGCCCACTCTGCCAAAGACTGCACACCTCCAGGTGTGGTTAGGGCTCTGAAGATAATGCCATTTGCTTGGTTTTGATACCATTTTCCTGCTCAGAATGGACAAATAAGCTAGGATGTAACATGTGCCAAATTTAAAATTATGAACAAATAACACAACAAAAGCAAAGTAATGAAACCAATCCTGTGAAATCTAGTTCAAGAAGAAAGGAGACAGACCCACGGCACATGGCTGGCTCAAGCTCTCTGCCAAAGCACACAGTTTTATTCTGTAGCTTCAAAATAAATACATATACTGCAAGAGCATACTTACATCCACCTCGCCTTGGTCAATCACATAGAAGTTGTCTCCCTCATCACCTGGACACAAAATACAGAAGGTGATTGTTTCCTGAAGGTCTGCCAAGCTATTCAACAACTTCCTGTCCCTGTATTTAATCCTGTACATATTTGCACAGGTTTGTACACCAGATTACTTACAGAGAGATTAATTTTCTGAAACATCCTTGCCCATTTGCCTTCACAAAACAAAGTGGCACTATGACTTCTTGCTATTAATGCCTTTCAATTGCATTAATTTATCTCTTTTGATTGATTCAATACTTCATTCAGGGCAAACACTCAAGAGGTTTTAATACAGCTTGAGGGTAATGAAGTCCTCCCCAACGTGCTGCAGGCATGCAGGTAAGTTGCCAAGTGTGATAACTCTGATACAGCACAATGAGGTGTTGAATATTCCCAACAACCATAAAAATATTTTCCATCTCTAGTTACTCTCAGCTCGCCTGTGCCACCCTTATGCATCCTGAGCTGGGCTTTACTTCCTGGCTATCTTCAGCTAAGGAAAGAGCATTTTAATTTGAGGTGCTGTTTATCTACATTTAACTGTAGCACTTTGAAACTCTGGAGGTCCACCAAGGTGGGGTCCTCTGCATGTGTAGCAATCCATGAACTCATCACGTAGCTGCACACTTGGAGGCCTTTGGAGTATGGTTATTCTTCCCATTAATCAAAGAGGGTGAAGTCTCAGATGAAGAGGTGTGAATTATAGGACCTTAGCAAACACACAGGAGGAGAAATGACAGGAAGAATTACCCTGTTGTATGACAGTTTCTCCTGCGATGTGTGTGACGGGGAACATGGCATCGAATATGTCACTGGAAAAAAAAAAAAGAGAAACATTTATTAATAAATCAGACCTATTTCTTATCTAGCCAGTAGACCTACCTTCATTGTTTATTTAGCCTTTGTTAACAGATTTTGCAGAAAAAGGAAAGGAAAACATTAGCTGTAACTGGAAAGTGAACCCCTGCTCGGCAAGAAATCAAAATAACTTGTTAGGCACAAGCTGTGGTTTAGAACTAAGTGGGACCATGACTCGGTGTGTGCTATTTTGAAAGAACTCCTGAATTATATGGAGAAAGGCACCTCTTACAGCAGTGCACAAACTGGCCAGCCTGAGTACTGTGTTGTCTAAGCAAAGAGATCTCAGATTTTCAGCTGTGATGGGTTTGTGGCCCAGCAGTGACTGCCAGATGCCCAAACGGGAGCTCTCCTCTTCTGAACATCTGGCCTTGCATTTACAAGCAAAACCTGTTCCACAGTACAGAGCACACTTGGAAAGGTGGTTGGCTCTAAATTAATGTAGCATAAGAGCTGGCAGGAGCTTGCACTCTCGGTGCAGAAGAGGCCAAACTCTGAAAATCTCAGCGAGTTACTCGTGAGAAGGGAATCTGAGCGATGCTACAGAGAGAGGGAAGCTGCAGAGGAGCCTCGTGCTCGTTAATCACGGCTGAATTACACACCTTTCCACGTCTCCAGCTCACTGTCACATCGCCTTAAAAGGCCAGGCAGAGCAGCAGGGATGGAACACACCCTGCACCAACACTTCGGGCAACATGCCCAAACCCAGTCCTTTGTTTATTGAGGGAGACAGCAGGCTCCGCGGAGCCAGGGCTTCCTTTCCCCACATCAGATTTTGGGGAACTTATTTTCAGAAGCATGAACCACATCGAGACGGGCGCTCCCCACCTCTCTTCCCCTTCCTATGCATCAGTCTCAAGGGCTAAAGGAAATAGCTCCCCGGCAAAAACAAAAGGCAGCGAGAGGGGATTGTTAACTGCTCTCTTCCCTGGTCTGGCCTAGGAATGGTCCATCCAGGCACCACTGACCACAGTGGTGACATGAAACGCTTCAGTCTGGAGTGGAGAAAGGACCTCACACACATAACAACACAAACAGGGAAGAAACCTAAAATTTTCATCAAAATAGGCAGAGGATCAGCCACCAAACCCATAAAACCTACGCTACATTTCAATGCCTTATATGGGAAATGCATATTGTAAAATCCCATTATTAGCTTATTTCCTGTTCAACTGTTCCAGACTTTATTCAGGCTCAGTTCTAGGAAATGTTTCACTCCTAAGTTCAAATTGCTCATGTCTTTCCTCTACATCAGTCTGAATGTTTTTGCTCAGGATCACAGCTCTGTGTCAGCACCACTTGTAGGCAAAATGGGAGACTTCAAACCGGGCACCTCCCTCAGCACCTGCAAGGGATGCTCAGCCCATGCCCTATATATAACAAAATGATATATTTTACTCCTGTTGTTTCATCAGGCCCACTCCAAGCTATTCCTACTCACACTCAGGAAACACCTCCACCATGGATACAGAGCCTGCTCCGACGCATCCAGGAGAAACTTCTTCCTCACCTCATTCTGACCACCAATGCAAAGACCGACAATAAATTATTTTGAAAAGTCTGTGGACCTTATTCTTAAATCCACTAAGCTCATTTTTGTGATCTTACACAGGTTCAGCATTTCTCCACTTCAGGGGACTTCTCTGCTGGCAGAAACCATCTGCCTGGTACAGACAAAGCTCTGGAGCTGGTCCCTGTGCCAATGCTCCAGCTGGAACTGGGAGCTGAGGTTCCAGTGGGATGGGGAAACTGCCACACCGGTGGGTGCTGAACTGGAACAGCCACCGAGGGACTTTGTGTCCATGAGGGAAGTCCAGTTGTCCTTCAGCAGCTCTGGGACTGGGAATTCAGTGTGACAGAGGCTCGTTTGCCTCCCTGTGGTGTCCCCTTGGCTTTGCTGGGGCACCTCACCAAGCTCTGAGAACAGCTCTGCAGCCTGGAGAACATTTGCTGAAGAAAAGGCACTCTGTGAGGCAGAGAGTCTTCAACGTGATCCATCCAAAAATAGGTACAACACAGCGAATATCAATAACCAAACCAAAATGTGCTGTTTGAGCAAACTGAGAAACTTTTCCCTTTTTTTTAATAGAAACGCAGAGGAAATACCTTCCCGCAGTTTCACCCTTTCATCCTTGTTTTAATCCTCTATTTTATTTATAACTTAACAATTGACTGTACAAACAGTGCCAAATAAATTATGTATAGCACTGCACCCTTCTCCAAAATGTTCCACATTTTATTTCTACATCACCTCTTAGTTTTATTAAAAAAAAAAAAAAACAAACAACTCTTTAAAACTCATAGACTAAAACTTCCAGCTGACAGTGTGATAAAACCAAAGTCTATTAGGAGCAACAGCAGATTTACCCTCATACTCTGCTGTGTAGGAGAATATCAGAGTAAATATTCTAGCACCCCATATATGATGGGGTGAAGTCCTAATTTTATTTCAGTGAAGTCTTAATCTTATTAGACCAAGACATGGATTTTTAAGGAGACCTTTGAAGGACATGTCATCAGAAATTATTCTGTAGCACATATGAACACAGAGCCACGCAAGGCACCCAAAGTTATGGTGATGTTGATTAACAACTCCAAGGTGAAACCAGGGCATGTCTTTGATATAAATGTAAGCAACCAATATTATCACAACTGTCACTGAAAACACATCACCATGTTCCGTTTCTACTGGAGAATTACTGCTCTTAATTGATATGGCTAGGCCAAGATCTCTCAAAGTGATTAATGAGTTGAAGCGTTTCTGCTTTTGGATGCTCAGTTTGAGATTCATTAATCATCAGATCTCCTGTGATATGGATCAGCAGGAAGCCTCAAAGTTCCTCAGCCTACAAGCCTGGCAGCCAAGAACTGGGTCTTTCAGGATGGCACCAAAGAAAACCACCCTTCTGGAAATTATCACCTCCTGAAGTACCAAATGCTCAAGGTCCCTGTAGGAAATCTGGCTTTTGATTCAGTTCAGACTAAGTGTAGAACGGGCTTGGAAATTTTTCTTATTGCCTTTACCTTCAGTGCCTGAAATAAACACAAAAATGTCACAAGGATCAATATACTGAAATACTTCAAAAATTTGAAGTATTTGTTCCTGAACCAAGCCAAAATCTGAAACTGCAAAAAAACCAGACCAATTTTCCATCTCCCCAATAAAGGTCTGATGCTGCATATTCAGTTCAAGCCACATGTCCTGGGCCTGGACCATGTAGAGAGAACAAGCTTTAAATACTGAGTAAGTTAAGTCAGTGGTGCTTGCTAAAGGCATAAACAAAACAGCCAAGGCCAAAAATATGGTCTGTTGTTTCTTCCTCTGCCACACACTTGTTTATAAGACATCCAGAATCATTCTCTGGCCATTACAGCAAAAAACAGCCCTCACAAATACAGTGCTGCAACCATCCCACCACAAAGCAGAGACTGTAACTACAGCTCTACAACAGTAGGTGTATTTCTAGGGTTTGAAGGTGTTTTTAAATAATTAGGGTCAAACACATGCAAACACATTCCTAACAACCTTTTTTTTTCCCCAAGCACAAGCAGGTTTCATTCCAGCACAAACAGAAAGCCAGAAAATCAGTAGTTAAGTCTTCAAATGTTGAACTCCCATGATTTCATCTTCTGTCTGAGCTGCAGCACCAAGAACACAGCAGCCTCTGTCTCCTGCCCCTGCACTGTTGACACCGACCGTGCTTGCAATGCTGTGTGCTCAACTGATATGGAAATGGATTGATTTTTTGCCAGGATTTTTATGATTGTGCTGTAAACGAGAACTGCTCAGAGGGATTTCTTTATTTTGTTGACAATGGATGGTTTGCCCTCTTTCCAGATGACTTGTTCAGGTGACGGATGAAGAAAATAGGGCACCAGTTCTGGTATTTAAGCTGTTGTTCCAGGAGGCTGCAACCAAGAGAGCTGCACTGCACCCGGCGTGTCCCGGGCTCAGCATCAGCACTTGGAGGGCTCCTTCTCACCCTCTCCAAAGCCAAAGATTTTGACAGGCTTTGCAAATTTTTTAAACCTTCTCTACCTCCTCGTAGAGGATCTATATCTGGTTGCTCGTGGCCCTTGGGAGTCAAGCATTTTTTCCAATCAGAAGGTGTCAGGGGCAATTTTTTGGCTTGGAAGTGTAGTTGCAGGTGGGGCTGTATGTACCTGAATATCCATGTTTAGACCCAAAGGGGGACGGCAGCAGGACATCACTAATGTTTTCCAGGGGCATCTCTGCACCTTTAATTCTTTGCAACCTTTCAATAGCATCATTCAAAAACAAATCACAAGATTGTGAGCAGCAGAGAACATACAGGGAGCAGCGCACTAATCCAGCAAAGTGAAACCAAGAAATGCGTTTAGACATGAAATCTCTATCTATTCAATCAAAAAAATACCAGCTGTCTGCTTAGGGGATATCAAAATTTGGGAGACTTTTTTTAAAAGGTCAAAGATATCAAAGGCTTGCAGCAAGTTTTAACACATAAAGTGTCTTCCGTGAGTGTACATGGAATTGCAAACAACTGCAATCAGACCTGGAATCACAGGGGCTGATCCTCTGCTGTCTGGCATCTCTGATGACTCCTGGCCACCTGGCCAGGCTGAGCCAATTCCCTTCTCGTGCAAAGGAGGCAAACTGCACTCAAACCGATGAGACTGCAGCTATTTAGACCAGCAAAAGGACCTATCACGGTGATTGCAGAATAAATATAATGAAACGCTTTGCTGATTTAATTCAGTAGCATTTTATGGACCCCATTCGCCAAGAAGCAAATGTCTGTGCTAAGAGGAAGCCAGTGGAGAAGGCAGGGCCAAGGGGTTCTCTTTCTCACGAGAAAAAGTGAGTGATAAAAATAAATCATCTCATCTGCTTTTACACCGAGGCCTCTTGGAGTCAACGTGGAATAGGAGATAGGAAAAAAAAAAATGATGTGCACTGTGGGCAATATAGCACTGGCAATAGGCAACTGAGAAGAAGCTTGTTAAAACAAAACGAGAGAAAGAGAATTCCAAGCACTTTCAGAACCAGACCATGGCAATGGCCAAAATAGGGAAACTATGTAAGACAATTTATCAGTTTCACAATCAGATTTCTTTCCAGCCCTTGCTGTGCTGAATGCATTGCAGGGAAGGAAAAATGGAAGAGACAAAATGTATACGTGTTAGGCAAAAATGGAAAATCCTCACTGTACCTGCAGGTTATAATTTGTCAAGAGTTCAATCGGAACAATTTCATTGTGCAGGCAGCCTCAGAAAGCCTTCAATGTTTGCACTATGCAGTTTTTCCTTCTTTTGCTATCTCTCTAGCAAAACAAAGCCAGCCCTGTGTTGTTGAGGACAGCTTTAAAAGATATGGAGCTGTTCTGGCATAATTCAACAAAAGACACACAACATTTTCTCGGAATGAGGCTGCCCTAGCAGCAGGATTCAAGTATTTTAAACCTTTCCTACTTACATACCTTTAACATTTAGTAAACAGAGTTTATAGTAACTCCACCTTCCTTTAGCTGCAGCTTTGGGAACTATCTGGGTATTATTTTAAGATTTCTAAAATGGGGAAGGGGGTAGGAGGTGGGAGTGTATGGGGTCTTCTTATGTACTTCTGAGATTTTCTTATGATTCATTTCCTGAAAAGACAGCATCTCTCTAGCAATTGCTCTAACAACAGCTCCTCCTGCCCTGTAAGGACGAAGAGCACAAAATTTAAACCAGACTGGCTTCAATAAACATCTGTGTAGTGAGGGAATAAACACAGTACTTTACCACTGAATAAACTGCAAGGGTCTCTACTACGTGTAAGTACAAGGCTCCAATCCATACTGCCTGTTCCCAGGAATGCTGCAGGTCCTTGCTAATGTACAACACTGGAACCACCAGGAACCATTACTATGATTTACTGACTACTGAGAATAAAAGCATTGCAACCAGGTAAAAGTAAAGATTCCTTTTTAGAGGTATTTAAAATTAACAGCCCCGAGGTTACAATTGGTGTAATCAAATATGTGGTGTGGCAGGTATGTACCTAAGAAAGAGTCAGTACTGAAGCCTTAACAAAAACATTACCCATCTGCTTCTGTTAATTTCTTTGCCTGTTAGGACAGCAACAAATTAATTATAGCAGCATCCAAAGCTATTAACAATTTAGAATATTTAATTACTTCATTGTAATGGCTGATGATTAGTTATTATTACAATTAAGACATGCATTGATTTTACCATAATGATCATATAAATTGGACATGAGAGAACATTGTGAATGGCAGGTTAACACTAAAGTCCATGTCTAATTCCATAACATGTATTAAGTCACTGGTCCACATAACTAACAGACACATGAAACAGAAAGAAATAAAAATTTATTATCTTCTATTCCTGCGCAGTATTTCCATTTTCACTCTTTTATGAAGTCCCTTTATAGGTTCATTAATTGTTACACCCAATGAACAGAACACCACTTTATGGGCAGAGCATCAATTCATTTTACAGGCTCTGTACGTGCCAATGGGTCACATCATCCTCCACATGTTAACAGCAGCTCCCAGAGAGGGTTTCTGCAGGGATCTTCATCTGGAGAGCTGACTGCCATGGACTACTGCAATAAGAGGTAAAAAAGGGGCCAAACAATGTGGCTCAAGAGGGACAGGGCCCAATCCCACACCTTGCTTTGGCCTCTTTTCCTCTCACCCATCCCTCAGAAGCATCATTTCATTGATCTCACGCTGCCAAGCCTTGCTTGTACCACACTTGTCCAGAGAGGCAGGGCACGGTGGAAATATAACTCAGGTCCACTTCTTACTATCACCTGCACCTAACCTTTCCCAAAGCTGAGGGAAGCCCCACGGTTCCCTCAGCCAGCCCCAGTTCCAGGCCCATCACCACCTGCACAAGAAGCCCTGTGGCAGAGCAGGCACAAAGCAGGAACGTTGCACAGTGTGGACGTCCAGCCCCATCCCACGTGGTGCCAAAGCCAGGCTCAGGCACGGGACACCCCTTGGAGCAGCCCCAGCTCCCCAGAGTCTTTCACAGCAGAGCAGTTCCATAGGTCTCAATAATCTGCAGTTCAAGAACACCTGCAGGCTGGGCTGTATCACCAGGAGTGCAGCCAGCAGGTTGAAGGAGTTGATTATTTCCCTCTGTTCAGCCCCTCTTGGACAGCCTGGAGTACCAGGGCTAGGTTTGGGCTCCCTAACACAATAAAGACACTGACAAACTGGAGCAAGCCCACAGTGGCCATCAAAATGGTCCAGGGCCTGGAGCACAGAGCAGATGAAGAGAAGGGGGAGAACTGTGTTTGGTCTCTTCTGAAAATAGGATCAGGGAGATCCTATTGCTGCTAAGACAACAGGCACAAATGGGAACAGAGGAAATTACCACCTGATTGAGAGGGGAAAAAAAAAACCCCGATGAGGGTGGTCAGACCCTGAAGAGAGGCCCAGGGAAGGGGATTGTTTCCAAACTGGGCAAGGCTCTTGGTGAGAGCAGCCAGCTCTGCACAGCCTGGCTGTGAGCAGGAGCTGGGAGCAGGGATGTCTGGAAGCCCCGTCCACCTGCCGGGAGCCCAGGGCTTGGCACGGAGCTGCTCCCAGTGGGAGGGATGAGGTGGTCCCGGGCCCGGCCGCAGACACGGGGGAGGCAGGGGAGCCTGAGTCAGAGGCCAGCTGGAGCAAATCCCATGCATAATGCACGGAAAATCTGCTCTCTGTGTACTGGTGGAGGAATATCTGCCCTTGTGCATGAATAATTGCAAGGAGGCTGGGTCCCAGCTTCCCATCACTAATACCACTGCTCACCAACAGTGTCTGTGCATACCAGCAAGCCTTGGTTAGAAATTGGGCAACATGATTTTTCTCGGGGAAAAATCCAGTTTGCTGAAACTGACTATCCCTGTGGAAAATGGCTGATGTCATTTCCCATTTAAAATGTTTTAAAAGTTTTGAAACTAATTGTCCTACGGTGATAACTTCAGAGGATCTACTTTTCACAATGAAATTACTTCAAAATAACACTTCTTAGTGAAAAGCTAAAATCAAAAAAAGGCATTGCTGAAAATGCTATTTCAGTTGAACGCAATCATATTTGTTCTCTTGTTTTCTGTGTGTGAGCATTCTCAAGATTTTCATCTTGGACCTAAGATTCAAGATGAGGGACTAATTTAAATGCCAGAAGAAAAACAAACAAGCAAAAACAAAAATCCAGAGGAGCTTAGGTCAATAAAATACGCTTTCTAGTTGCTTAAAACGTACAAATATATATACAGAGATACAGAGAAACACACACACTAAACATGTAGGTACAGTACAGTGCTTAGGAACTCTTTCCTTAGCCTGCAGGTACTGGATCCAATGCAAAGACAGACATTTATGGAGATTATACACTGTAAAAACACAGCATTGCTGCAAGTACACCCTGCTGAAACTTTTACCTTGAGGAACCCCAAATGCATCATGGTTTGAAGCAGAAAAGGGCGCTGTAACAAAGTCAAAGGTGTTATTCGTGTGTGTTGCCATCATGGGAGTGACCCAGGGAAAGGCTCAGCACAACAAGCCATGAAGTTCAGACAACATGGGCCAAATTCATGCCTGGTGTCACTGAAATGAGATTGGTGTATTTGAGCTGACTAAACAGAAGGGTGGCCCTTTAAGTCCCACATGAGTTTATGATTTTTCATTTCTGCCACAATTAATTATGTTCTCAGAATTCTGGAAAAGCAATGGAGGATACCATGCTGAAAAAGATAAGTATTTTAACTTAATACTTGAACAAATAAGTGTTTTAACTTAGTAACTGAAAGAAAATTGCTTCTGGTTGGACTGAAACACACCACAAGAATAACCATCATCCCTAAACAAGGCTCTGTTGTTACTAACATGAAGCAAATTCTACCAGTGATAAAGGGTGACCACAACAAAGTCCCCGTATTTGAACACCTTATTCCTCCTGGTATTTTTAAATCCCTTCACTCTTTAATTTCAAGCTCCCTCTTCTGGACTATCCCAATGAAGCTGGAGAGTCGCTGTGCACTCCTCATCCTTACTTCAGGGCCCAGGTAACACAGCTGAAGAAGCCCTTGGCACGTGGCACCGACAGAGGCGACCACCATGCCCCAAACTCGTGGTTCCTACAGCTGAAGTGATCTGAAAATATAACAGAGTCTGCTGAGACTTGAAGAGCTGCCAGAGGGCTGCAATTGGAAATGCACTATTATGTGACCTCTTGGAGGAGATGATGGTGGAGATGTCCCTCAGCGTAGGGACATGGAACATATATCCCTGAGGACATCCCTGTGTAGGGGTACAGGGCATCATCTTCAGTAATAAAGTATAATAAATTGTATTTCACACATACATAAATATGAGCAAAACCATACTGTGCACATCACCTTACAGGTCACATTCTGCAGTGAAGAGGAACACCCCCCTCCCAACAGTAATACCTTTTCTTGTTTTGCCTTTAATACTGAGGACGTTCTTTCACAAAAATGAAATTACATATATTTATGTTTTCTTGCACTCCTATAATTAAAAAATTGTTACTGGAGAAAGTTTTATTCTAATAATTGACCCAATTTTTCTATTCAGAGCATGTCTACACAAACTGTTGTGATTGTGGAACTTGGACATGAACATATTAATCTATTTACGTTTTTCCCCCCACTCTGTGAAGGAATCACTTTCAATGGTTTTCTATATATATATATATAGGAAAATTAAATTGTATTTGATAATTACAATCGTTCCTTCAAATCATATACTTACTGCTCCTCCACACTATTTTTATGACTGTCCTGGTGCACCTCGAGTGCCACAAGACAGCGCCTCTGCCTGGCAACGGTATCAGCACAAAAATAGATAAGAACTATTAGGTATTGGGCTAAAATCTTCACCCTTCCATGCCTGGTGGTCCTTGCCATTAACATAAAAATCAGAATACTGCAAGGATGCTGAAGATGCTAAAGAATAACACAATGCTAAAGAAGGACAGGATGCAGTGAGAGGGGGGCTCGTTCATGCAAAATAATTTAGCACATCAGGAAATTCCTTGGGTAATTCTGGTAACACCAATACATGGGGCCACTGGAAAAGCTCGGGAACAGAGAGAGAGCAAAGCCAAGGCTCTGCAGAGTTGTAGCTCCGAGCCCCTGAGCAGTGCCTGCTGCGAGTCAGGAACGTGGGCTGCAACAAATCACGGAGTGTTTGACACGCGTCTCCCCTGGCTGACAAGCTCAGAGCACACGGCTGCAGCCATCTCCCACATCTTGCTTAATTAATTTCCACCCCTGTTGTGTGCTCCCACACCTGCAGATATCAAACAGCTGCCTGTAATAAAAACATTTCAACCTGTGTTCGCGGATAGGATTCAATTTAGTTCTTAATTGGATCGGTAAATGAAAGCATTATAAAATAGTTGATAAAGGTTCACTAGAATGAGTCAGAATGGTTTTTTAAAAGTGTGTAAATCTAGTGTTAAAGAGCTGATGAATAAAATTCACATCTAACGCAAAACCACATGTCCACAAGCACTTGCTTTTCTATTTGCATATCTATTATAGCTTACAGACATGTGCAAACTCATACACCCACACATTTTCCTTATGTTTTCCTTAAGTTCATCATTACTCCCCTTCATCTCTGATTCACAGCATTTCTGAGATAGAATCTTCTACAATAAAACGAACTAGAGATAAAAATTTCCCCAGACAATAAATACTTCTTTTGTAGGAGCTCGCTAAGAACTCCAATTAAGCAGTTTCATTTTTTACAGCTCCACTATAATTCAAAGAAGGAGAAAATAGAGGTTGATTAGATCAGGCGAAACATGCATGTTTTCTTAAGTGGTCTGTGTTTGCAGGGCTCCGAAGGAAAAGGAGCTTTTTAAGCATGAAAAGCTGAAATCTGTAGGTGCACCAACACAGACCTAAGGGCACGCTTTCTTCATACCTATGGAAATAAATTCAGACACCATTACATTGCTCCATTCCATCTTCCTTATTAATTCTCCTCCCGAGTCTTCACTAACCCCTGCAATGTACATCAAAGACATCTTGAAGAGACCCAGCAACATCCCTGGCAGCAACACCTGCTCCTTCCAACCTCCCAGCACCCATTCCCCAGCAGCTCAGTGTGTTTCTAAAACCTGCCCAGCAGACTCTGCACTCACCTCCTTCTTCCGCATTCTGCCGCAAACATTTCAAAAATCACGAGTGCCCAGCGCTCGATTCGGCAGCGTAACGAGCACGGGCCTACTTTTATCTCCCCACAGTGATAGCAGATCTGGAAATCTCAGCTATGCTGGGCTTTCATTAGCATAGCTGGGATGGGAGAGGGGGAAAAGCAGTGCTGTGTATGCCTTCCTGCATATCTGCAGGACATTTTTTAAATGCCTGGTTGAAAGGGGACATGAAGAATTCGCTGGGCAGGCTGGTGGGTCAGTATTAACGCAGACCTGTGTGGTCACTCTTAGTCCAAACCTTCAAACACCTTTGCTGGGCTCTGCTAACTCCGTGTTTGCTTCCACGCTGGTATAATTTTGAAGCAATTTCTCAGCAGAAAGAATTCTATTTTATGGCATTAAATTAACCAGGACAAACCCAGCCCCGAAACAAATTGCAAAAGAAACCTGCAGGAGTACATTATCACACGACTCGTGTTGCTTCCTCCCAACTAAATAACCCTCCCGGTTTACAGATTTCTGTTTAATTTGGCCTCTGGCATGACAGACAGGAATTTTTTGCCCATTTACACAACTCTATGAATCAAAGGTTGACAACAGTAAGCTGCTCCTCAGTCTGACTGGGAGGCATGCACCAAAAACCAGCCAAGTGCTGTACTTGCTCTATCAGGTCTCCTGCACAGCCCAGCTACGCTGTGGCCTGTAGCACACACATCCCTCTGGAAAAAAAAAATGCTTCATAGCTCCTTCCCTTGAAGACTTGATGTAGCAGCAGCTAGAATTGCTCTGAATCTTGAATCCTGGCTGTGTTTGCTGCTGTGAACTGCTCCAAACCCAGCACCTTAAAATACTCTGTCTGTAAGCTGAGAACTGATTTAGGTTAGGTTTAAAAAAAAGTTAAAAAAAAAAATAGATTTTGCTGTTTAAGGAACTTACCTCCACTGGTTTAAATATATTTTTTAATGTAGGGCAAGCAGGCTTTATCTGCGTTGATATGAAATTCCAAAATACAATAAAGAAATGAAGCAGAAATTTCTATACTAAAGCCCACTTAAAAATAAATCCAATTAAAGGGAATAAATAGGACAAGAGAACAACTAATTCCTTGTCTTTGCTTCTCTTCAAGGAATATTCATATAAATCCCTGGTCTGACATTTATGCTGTTTCATGTGACAGGGATCAGAATTCTCCATAGCACAATGTTTTTAAACCATTTATTGCAGCAGCACCTTTATAATGAATAATAGAAACCTCTCCACACGCGCAGAACATTTTCTATAGGCTCACAAAGGGTTTAACCCTGCAAGCTTTTATCCATGTGAACAGTCAGCACTCTAAGTTGTAATAAAAGGAGTAATTTAATGAAAAGGGGGTGGTGGAATCAGGGATTTGGAGTGAGAATGTTCTGGGATGAAGAACATCTCTCTTACCTGTGCTGGTGAAGTGGTTTGTAATCACGAGTATTATATGTGTGCTTCGTGCTGCAGTAATAACAGTAACAATAACAAGGAAAATTTCGAGCTTAGTTCCTGGATTAAGTAACTGCCCTGGAGCCTGCAGGCTGCTTTATTTTAAAGAGAGGGTTTCACAGCTCATGGACCAAATCACAGCCTTCTTTACCTGTTCCTGCAGCCAGTGGAGGTGGGAAAAGGTCATGAGCATTTAGACTCCACTTTGGATCTCACTTTTAGGGGGAGGACATCAGGAGGGACCCCAGCCATGCCCAAATGGCTTGAGGTGACATTTACATGCACTGTTCCTGCCTAAATATCCAGGCAGGAAAGGGCAGTGCCTGCACGTGCTGAGGGGTGACAGCTCAGCGACATCCACAGAGCAGCACTCCTTTGGGACACTTCAGTGTGAATCTAGACTGAGATGTTATCACACCTAATCAAATGCAATTAGAAAGGAAAACTTTAATAAGGACACTGCAGGGCAATTTCACTCGGTGAGGGTCAAAAGAGAAGGGAGGTGGAAGGCGGCAAAAAGTGCTTCTTAAATGGAGGAGATGAAGATGGCAGGAGATAAAAAGGTCAGACTAGGTGGTCTAAAGGTCCCTGTTAACCCTAAACCCAGTGACAGATACAGAAAAGCAAACACCTGATCTCAGAAAGATTTGCTCTCACAAAGAAAGTCTTGAAAAACGGCCAGAAAAGAGGCAGCAATCAAAGCACAGCTCGGACCCTGGTAGTAGGTAAATACGTGATGAACCACACAGATACCCACGGGTGCTAAGGGCCACCTCCCTCCCCACTGGAAACAGCAACTTGCACTCACATTCCTGAGATTCTCCTCAAAAAACACTCTCTGCAGCACCTCGACAGGAATATCAGAGGTTATTGAAAAAAAGTCTTACAGGGATGAACAACTGAAAAATAAACTAGTGATGTGCTATAGGATTGGTAACACTAAGTGGACTTTAAAAAATAGACTAATACATGCAAAGGTCACTAAAATATTTATATTAATGATGGAGCAGAACACTAAGCAGATATTGACTTCTGTTAAGGTGAACCTCAAGATTTATTGGCCCAAGAGGTAAACATTGACTGAGATAAATCCAAGGTCAATATTTACTACAAAGGACAATAAATCTTGGTGGCCCACGAAACACGAAATAAATAAATATATATGTATATATACATTCAAAAACATAAACATATTTACAGATATTTACACAAATGATCATCAGCTTCATCTTTTACAGTTTGTTCTCCAAATTATGCCAGAAAGAACCAATGAACAACTACAAAACAGTCCTAAGAGGCATCTATTTGTGTATTTGGCACTGATGATATCTCAGGGTGACATTTCTGCTTCTCCAAGGGACTCCTTTGCCCACTGAGCCAGGTGAAAGCTTTCTCAGACACAAAGGGAAGTCAAACCAGCTGCCCTATTTCCACCTGAGCTTGAGAACCCTTGTTTGTAACTCAAGAAGCAGCGTTACATGCAGCAAAGCAGTCTGAATAATTATCAAGCTCTGGACTTATCAGCCAGAAAGGTTTCTGATGGAGCACTTCTGAAATCAATGTACCTCCACCTCAGGTCAAGTTTCTTCCCACGCAGGACAGGAACACGTGGATATTCTGGAAGTGTTTTTAACAAGAGGCACTTTTACTGGAGTTTTGGTCAATTTTTTATAAGCTCAGAACAAAGATGTATCAATCAAACGGAGCAAAATAAATAAATAAGAGCATTGGATGACTTTTGGAGTTATAGGCTTCTTTCCTTGAACTAGAAAAGCAAATAAATTTAACAGGGGTGCTGACAAAAGTAGACCTTCTTCCTCCAAACATTATACAAGATCTAAGCCAAAAGGAAACAGATGACTTTGTGTGTTTGTAGGAAGTGATTAGAGAAGATAGAACTTAATTTATTAAGATGGGAGACGGTGATTCTTTTGTTGACTTTTCAGGTCAAGCGTTAAAACCTCCTGCAAATAAGGCAGTAGACACACTACAAGTGAGCCTTGGCGGGTCAGGGGATCGGGCTTTTTGATACTCAGGGTTTTTCTTGTTCTTTGAACAATTGTTTTGGAAAGCCGAGGGAGAGAAATTTGCAGACCTTGCCTAGGCTTGCTGGTGGCCTCTTCTCTGCCCACTGCACCAGACTGGGCAGCTGGAGGCTGGTTTGGACCAACCTACACCTAAAGTCCCTATGCTGGACACTGCCTAAAGCCAACAGCAACAGCTTCCACACGACCTCTGAATTTTTTCTCTTGGAGACAGCAGGCTAAAAAGCATAAAGAAAAAAGGAAATAAAGGAGAAAAGAGCAAATTTTTTTTTTTTTTAAGAAAAGGAAGAAAAGGCAGAAGAAAGTATTTGAAAAAAGTATTTCATTTATCTACCAGCCTGACAAGTCTCGGGGAGGAATGTGGTGCTGTGCAGGCAGTGCTGGCCACTGGATTTGCAGGAAGGAAGAGCAATTAGAAGCTCTGGGCAGGAAAAGGCCTGTTAGCACTCTTACCTTTAACTTAATCTTTAATCTCCTCCTATGCCTCCAACTTGTCACCACAGGCATTAATCACCTTGCAGGTCTTATAGCCAGCTCAGGCTCATTTATATTATTTGTTTTAATGGCCTCTCTCATGCCATCAATGTTCGGCAGTGAGTGGAGAGCTCTGCCCTTATTTCCTGCTGGCTGCTTTGCTCCATCAAAGCCATGTGGTTTATTTTCACACAGGTTTCCTAAGGCTACAGCACAGCCACAGGTTTCAGTGATCATATCACAGTTGACCTCTGCAGAGAGTACTCCAACATAATCCATGAAATATTATTGCTCCAAATATTTTAGAAGCCTCTGAACTCTCATTAATATGAACACTTTGTATTTCACTGAATTTTATTAATGTTCTTAGTAATTCAAGGAATGGCAGAACAGCTGCACTCTTAAGAAGGATTTATTTCTTAGCTTGCAAAGAAAGGAAAAGCCATTTTCAACTATAGCAAAATTGGAACATGAAAAATAATAAACTGACAAGCAAAAGACAAAATGGCTTTGTGCTCTGTCTTCTAAATCCAGATATCTCAGGCTAAGTGTTCTCTCGACAGACAGAATCACTATATAAAACTTATAGCCAAGATTTTCAAAATTAGAAGCCAAAAATCCACATTTATGGGCTTTCAGAAGAACTGATAATTTCAGAATAGTCCTGTTCAGGAAAAATATGATGCCAAAATAGACTCAATTAGTAAGCACAACCTTGAAATGTTCAGCAAAAGGACTGCTGTCTCCTCTGAGCAGAATCTGTGTCCAGAACAGGCAGATCTTGTTTCTTGCAAACTATTTACCCCTCTGAGGATGCTCTAAAAGAGGTTTTCAGTGAAGGGTGATAACAACTGCAATACTAAGAACATTTACATTTAATGTCACTTTGTCTTTGAAGTGGTGCAAAAATAATTCCCTTAAAAATTGAGTTCTTTTGGCTACTGTGAAGATCCAACTATGAATTCTCAATGTAGTACCATATATATTTTATATGGTGAACTCATTTAAATGCCGGAATATTTTATATGGTAATTATTTCACAGCATGCAAAATTATGAGGAAATAAAGAGGAAAGTTTTGGAAGAGATTTTAAGAGAAGTGGTGACTCAGTGACCTGCTGGGGGAAAAAACGGAAAAGCATAAAACCTTTCCAGTTTCATTTGTTTTAATTAGAAATAGAAATGTCCAAAAAATACTGTCTATTCCACTAGGATTTTGAGGGGGAGACAGCCTAGCTGTTAATTTTCATGCAGTTGAAAACTAAATTTGTCAGACATCCCACAGTCTGAAATTCTCATGGTGAAAGGCTCAGGAAGGTATATTTTTCCTGATGTGAAATCAGGACTGCAGCACGAATGTCTGACCTTTTATTAATCAACTCAGAAAAGACTGCATTAAAAGGCACTTTGTTCATCATCTTTGATGTCTGCACATTGATGTTGTCTCAAGGTAACCTGGGCAGCTGTAGATTCACCATTAGTCCAACCTCGGTCCTGCAAGGCTTGAGAACAAATTTTGAAGTCAAGAATAATGAAAGTCAGAGAGGTAATTGGAAAATGAGGCACACTGCAATATCTGCTTTCTCTCTTTATTTGATCACTGATATTCTACACAAAATAAATCAATCAATTCCTTAAGCAAGCAGGTTCAGTGCTAAGAGGCAAACTGCTGGTTAAAATGGGAAAGTTGATTAGGAAGAAGAACCATAATGTGTTTAAGGCAATAATTTAAGGTAGATTAACAACAGTTGATATTGGAAGTGGAAGAACAAACCCGGAGGTCATTTTATTAAGGATATTTCAGGGCCCAGTCCTGAGAGGTGGAGATGCTGTGCTCAGATGCATTGCACAGAGGATGCTTTTGATGACTGAAGTAATAAAGTTGGAATGAAATTCAGTAATCTAACATGAAAGGCCACGCATGTTGAAGTTACAGCAACAATTTCTACTTTAATCTGAATTCATTAAACCACTGGGTAACTGCAAGCCACACTTTTTACCCTTGGCTGGGAAGAAAGCAAACTCACCCTACATCGGTATAAGCCAGGTCACTTTCAAGGGAGCAAGGAAGTGTTAATGCCATTGTAAAAAGTACTTCTGTAAATGATCTCACTTCAACACTGGGCACAATTCTCATCAACCACGTTCAAAAGAAACAGAGAAACAAGATGCATTTGACTCAAAAAAGATGCAGAAAAAGGGATTCTGGGGTGATAGGGGTAATGGAGAGTCTATCTTTTATAAAAGAAGAGAATGAATCATTTACAGCAGAATAGATTTCACTTTAATTTATAAATACATAGGGATGAGAGGCGAGGGTTAGGCTGAACAACAGAGTTGAAAAGGAGTTACTTTAACTAATGGACAGTGAGTGCATGAAAAATCAACACATATAAACATTTAGTCTGGAAGTGAGATGCTCTCTTGCCATGGGAACAGAAGTGTTGTGCAGCAGCTTCCCAACAACTGTAGGCCAATAAACAGGAGAAAACAAAAACATCTTCATTTAGGTTATATGAGGGACCATACGACTTGGTTTTTCTACAGTATTCAGATGGCTGAATTCAGTGATTCAAGAGAACCCTTTCAGATTGTATTTCCAAGCACAAGCAAAAAGATGTTTCCTAGCAGGGCAACGAAGAGTAAAACAAGTGCAGGATCGCTGTCGGAGAAGACACACTGATTCCTGTCAGCCTCCTCTTGTAACCGAGACAAAATAGCTGGAAACCTCATCAGATCTGCTCCTCTCAACTTTTTAAAAGATGAGAGGCAGTGCCAAACGCTCAAAACAATAACGTCTTGCCTTTATAAACAACCTTTAGTATCACTGGATATAAACCAGAGCCTTGGACATCTGCTGAGCATGCCTATTGGATTGGCACCAGTGCTCTCCCCCTGGCTCGCACGGAAGGTGACGGGGTCAGGAATGAGACATCTCGTTCTCCAAAAACAATCTCCCAATTCTGCCACTGGTGGCTTTCAGAATCCACCTCCTGTACAGCCTGCCTGTCGAAATTTGCCTGCTTCGGGAGTTTTTCAGGCATCCTCTAGATTCCGGTCAGAGCTGCAGGATCCGTCTCACTGCATATGCTGAGCAGAATTAGGGACTCTCAGGTGCTCTGTGGAGTTCAGGCTCTTGGCACAGCCATGGGTAATGCTCTGTGTCCTGGTACATACTGGGAACAGATTGTCTGAGTCTACTGCAAGAATTTCATTGTTAAAGACGTAGCTTGCGACTGCCTTTCTCGCTGTTCCCCCAAACATCCTTCTTCAGCCTTTAATCTCTCTGCTAATAATTGTTATTTTTACACTGCTCTAGCCCTCTCCATATTTTGCACGTTCTCACCAGAGATACAGACAGCCTTTATCCAGACAAACTTGCTGGATAGACAGGGGATGATTGGAAAAGATCAGTACCAGGGGGACAGCAAGAAATAATCCCCAAAGAATGCTATCATTCCCACAACTTCTGAATTTTCCCCTTACTCTTCTACCCTTGCCAGGAGACAACCCAACGTGTCACAGCCCAGCACCATGCTGGATGAAACACAGAGCAAAGCAGTGCCACTTGCCACAAAGTGTTTCTTCAGCTTCAACTAATGGGATGATTAAACCAAAACAGAGCTGCAGACGAACACAGCAACTGGTAAAGGCACTGGGTGATTCAGCCGAGCCCAGAGGGAAGGCAGATGTTTGGGTACTGGAATAAGCAGTGTGAGATCATTAACACCCAGCTGATGGATCACAAGAAAGGCAAAGGAAATCTCTGAGGTCTCCTGTTTCTTCCTTTCACCGGCCTGAAGGCCGGACAGAAACACGGGCATGTGTGAGGGAGTGTGAGCTATTTTAACAAAAACATTTCATCCATCCCTAAATATGGTCACAAGATTTTGGATACTTGGCTTACTCTTAAACAGTAAGATTCTGAATTATCTCCAACTGTGTAGGCTGTAAAAGAAAATGCATAAACCAGCAATCCTGCAAACTCCCTAGAAACGTATTCCCTGCCAGTTTTTTCTCTGTGGCTGTTATATTAATCAGTGTCTTAAGGAATTAGAATGCCCTGTGATTATATCTCTTTCAAACCTAATAAGCAATGCTTTGCAATTAACTTCAACTCACTCTCCTTAATGTCATTATCTATAATCTAGAGCTTTGAAACACAGCAGAGAAAAATGCCAGAATTATGGCTCCATGTATATGGGCTGCACTTTCCTTCCAGTGAGCAGCAAACATCAGTACTTCAGTGGCATCTTGGTTACTCTCTCAAGATTTCTAACCCAAATGGAAAAAATGTGAAAAGATCAGCTGTTCTCGAAAATATTGCCAGAAAAACATATTCAGGGGATTTTGCCTGAATCGGAACTCAAATCATTTTCCAGAATCTGGCCCTGAACCAAAACTCAAGAGATCAGCCCAGATTTCAGGCTTTAGTTTTATATCTCATCAGATAATCACACACAAGTTCATCTTTCAAAGCAACTTAGATGCACAAGTGTGTGAGTGTGAACGTACACACAGCAAGCGTGACACAGGGGTGTAGTCAATGGATTTTATTTCTGTACTTGTAAACTTATATAGTCTCACAGAAACACCTCTCCTCATCTGCCATATGAAAGTGTTGTATGTATGGCATGAATGGGGTAAGGTATTATCAACATAAATTTGGAGTAGTCAAGTTATTTATAAACAGGCTTTGCAGCATTGGATTTTAATTGACGAATGTTGATAAAAAATGCAATTTATATTTCCTTGCAAGACTCATGGGCTATAATTTTTTTTTTTTTTCTGAAATTGAACAGATGCCAGAAATAAATCAGAAATTGCAAAGTGGAAGAGAGCTGTGAGGCAGCGCGCTGAGGGCCGGGAGGAGAAGAAAAGTGGAAAATTACCAGAATGTAAACCCAATGGATTCAAGAGAAAAAGGCAGAGTGGCAGATAGGAAGAGAATCCAAGTTGACCAGAAATTAGAATCAGTATTGCAACTCAGGAACTAAGAGCGTTCTCTGAGTTAAACCCTGAGTTTTCACTAAAAATAACTGCAATATCCTACCAGCACCACATCTCCAAGTGCAGTGGATGGATTTTTTTCAAGCAACGCACAGAGCAAACACGGGTGAGTCTTCTCTTATCTCTCATTTGCATTTCAGAAAAGGAAACTGTTATAAAATTGCTTTAATATATGATTTTTAATTACACTGATTTTTCATGCCTCTGTGACTGGAAAGCTGGGTCACTACCAAGAGGCTGAATCTGGGAGCAATGAACTAAAAAACACCAAGAAAATTAAAAGGAAAGATGGAAATTCTCAAAAATGATGGTAAGAAAAACTTACTGGGTTTAAAGTCATACACTTGCAATCTATGCAATGTTGCATTGATGCAATATTATACTGCTGCATTTTAAATCAACAAAAATGAGGAAAGGAAAAAGCAGACTCCAGTAATGAGAAATCATTCATTCAATCACATTAGAAATCTACTTGACTTTATGTGAAACTTCTAGTAACTATGAAAGGCAGCCAAGTTTAAACAACTCCCAGAATTTGTAAAAACTGATTAGCGATTTTCTGATTTAGTTTCACAAAAGAGCTACCTAACAGCACAATTTACCTCTCCTACCAATATTTTCTGTTGTTTTGCTCCCAGTCGACAGCTCCTTTACTTTGGCTGCCGATTTAATATTGATTAATCCTCCTTCCTGTAGCAGCTCCCACTGACATCCACAGAGCTCCTCCAGTTTATAAAAGCTTGTTTGCAGAGATCAACTTTCGGGATCAGATACTCACTCTGTAGTTTTATTCATCAGCCACAATAGCAAAGGACACCCAAAAAGTGTTCAACATACATAATGGTTGCTTATCCTTCTTAATAAAAAGCCCAGAGCACAACAGGCCAAGAGCACCTTTTAAGAGCCAACTAATATTAAAATAAATACACTTCACAAAGCTTTCCATCGTTTGCTTTTCGCTGCCATCCATCCTTTCTACTGCTCTGGTGCACAGAGTTTCTATCAAGCTGCAGATCAGATCTTACAGCTGGATCCTCCTTTGCCCTGAGAGCTGACACAGTTAGATATCATCGATAAGGATTGATTTATATCCACAAGGATCTTCTGCCTAAATCTTCTATCTGACCCATCAGCAGCATTAACTGTGGAATAACCATGTGCATCTGAGGGACTGCTCGAGTTCTACAGGGCTTAAAACTACTTGGGCCTCAGAAAAGGAAGAAGTGCAGTGGGAAATCAGCAATTTACCTGGAACCCAAGCAGCCAGTGACAGAGCCCACCCTGCTGTGAGCCCCATGGGGATGCTGTGTCAGGAGGAGCAGCCCCTCCATCCCTGCAGCCACAGTGGTCCCCCCGAGCCCTCCTTTGGTCCTGCTCCCTGATGAGACACAGCCTGGTGCCTCAGCACTGAACCTCACGCTTTCTCACCCAAAGGGCTGCAATTCTCTCCCTTACTTCACATTCCACACATTTTCACATGTGTAAAGGGAAAGCAGCTGTGCCGTATTTTTAGCTTAACTAGTTGAAAGGAAAAGCAAAGGAAGCTAAAATCAGAAGTATTATTTTGCACTATTGAGCGTATTAATGACGCCTTTCCAACCTCATCAACATTCCCGTCGAAACGAACATGTTAATTTATATTCTTCATATAGCACTAATTACGTGTACAGCAGCATGGTAGCCTGTACAAGGAGCTATCTCACTACGAGAGATGAAAACATAATGTTCTGATTCTGACCTCGTGATGGGATACATAATTAATTACTCCAAAGAACACTGATTATAACAGGACTAAAATGCAGTTCTGAGAGATGCTTTGAATATCATGCAACCACAAAAGATGCTAAATGGTTTTATTTAGAGGTGGTGCCAGTGACACAAAGTTCATTTGAAAAGGCACGGGAGAAAGGCAGTTCTGACTCCACAGCCTCCAGTATTGCAAAGAATGGATATTCCCACTTGCAAAGAGCCATGAAGGAACACTGCCACGAACACTACCACTGCTTTTTCCACCCTGTTCTCCTTCAACTATACCTGTAAATGAAGTACTTCTTATCTAATCAAATGCACAGATATATCAACAAAAGCATTAAGAAAATTACACACATTATAAGGAAATTATACAGGAATTCTTTTCTGTGAGGGTTTTGAGGCATTGGAACAGGTTTCTCAGAGAAGCTGTGGCTGCCCCATCCCTGGCAGTGTCCAAGGCCAGGTTGAAGCAACCTGGGATAGTGGAAGGTGTCCCTACCCATGGCAGGGGGGTTGGAAGGAAATGGTATTTAAGGTCCCTTCCAACCTAAACCATTTTGTGATTCTACGATACACTTTTCATTTAGTAAGGACAAAAAAAAGGTTAAAAAAACTGATTTACCAATTTTTTCGTACCAAAGAACAGACTGAATTCCATGCAATGTCTTGTACAGTCCCATTGTCTAGAAGTTTCAGCAATATTTAGCTAAGAGAAAAAAAAAGGTGCACTCCACAGATGTGCATTAACTCCTTCAGCTCCAACAGTGGCCACCCACTGCGGGTACAGCAGCAGAAGTCTGTTCCCTGGGTACCCACAGCCCTTTATAGAAGGATTTGTGAAGGGGAGTGAGTGTAAAAAGGGTTTCTATGTCCTACTGCTTTACCTTGGACTTCCAGAGCACGAGGCAGCAATTTTGCAGCTGTGCCAGAGGCAGCTCAGAGAGCAGCAGGGATGTCCAGCTTTGAGCAGCTCCCACACTGCAGGGCTGCTCTGACAAGAAATGGGCTTGGAAGTTGCATTTGCATCATCTGGATTTTCCTCTTTTGCCGGTGCACAAACAGCCCTTCCTCTCTCACAAGGCAGCACCTCCACAGAAAGATTTACATCCACACAGCATTTGGGGGAGTTT
The DNA here is from genome assembly GCA_013397115.1 of Edolisoma coerulescens. Classification (NCBI taxonomy): domain Eukaryota; kingdom Metazoa; phylum Chordata; class Aves; order Passeriformes; family Campephagidae; genus Edolisoma; species Edolisoma coerulescens. The sequence continues at coordinate 94,194 of VWZW01007179.1, read as the reverse complement.
TAACATAAATACATATTTTGACAACTTTAAGCCCAGCCAGCTTGAAAATTCGGCTAAAGTGCTTTTAAGAAGTATTGCTGGTACATAATATATCATGTGGGGTTAGCTGAGACAAAGGTTTCACTAGTAGCACACTGAAGAAATTCTGTAAGATGGGTGCAGATTTAAAATATCTATTAGACTCCCCTATAATCTCACATGTGTAAATAACAGGAACAGCCACTGAGATTTTTGAAGCAACACCTGGATTAAACAAGATAAACACCAAGACCACAGAAGATTTCTCAGCCACAAAGCTACACTGCTACAAGGACCTTCAAAGTCAGCTGTAACACACTGCAGGAGCCAACAGGTAGAAGAGCTGAGACAAAATGCAGCAAGAAAAGTGAAAAAGAGGCAACACTTTTCTTGTGATAGTCCATGTCTTGCTCTATACAAATCCCTGACCTGCTAACATAGATTTGTTTACACACTGAAGTGTAGGGCTTCATTTTCTTCACACACAATAAAAATTTCAACTAATTTGTATACTTGTGGTGATCTCAATTTTAGCCTCCAGGGGTTAGGGTTGGGAAGAATGTTTTTTACTGCTTCTATTTTCTTTGTTACTTCGTACCTCTCCTTTTTTAATAACCTTGATCACAGTGACCCCAGGTGGCAGAGAGAACCACGGCTGCTCTCAGAAGCTGAGCCAGGCCTTCCCATTTCATCATGATGCTGAGAAGTCCCTGTGTCCCAACCCAAAATCCCCACAATCAGTCCAGGACAGCTCAGATGCTGCCATGGGACTGGAGAGGGCTCATCCCAAGCAGGTCAATAAAAGTCCCTACAGGACAGAGCAATCAAAGGTTTTAATCTCAGACCCTCCACTCCCCATTGATCCATGGAGGTCTCCCTAACAAGTCTTCAACTTTGCTTGAGCCCAGCAGCACAAACATCTGTATCTGGGCTAATTCAGGCTGCTGAGAGGCCCAGGGAGGGACCTGGCACAGCCAGGCAGCTGCTTTGCCCCAGCTCACAGTTCTGTATCACCAGCTTGCCCTGCAGCATGCACAAGGCTGCTTATCAAAACGAGACACAGACCTAGATATGACAAAAAACATTAACTATTTTCCAACACCTTGATTTTAATAGAACTTAGGCACCTTAATACCTTTCTCCAAGCCTCATCTGCCCCACTTTGCTGCTCCAGCTGCCTCAGCAGCTCACTGGTTTTTCCTTATACCTCCTGGAAAAATGTCAGCTGTGAGAAGTTTGCATTTTGTGACCCCTCATGTGAGACAGCACTTAAAGCATTACCAATGCAATATACAAAATTAACACTGGCCAGACAACTCCCAGCAGCTTTTCCATCTTTAAAATACTGTGTTATTTCACAGTAGAAAGGATCAGTGAGGCATCTGTGTTCTGGTGAGAGCCACACCACAGCCAGAGCATTGGTAAAGCTTTGCTCAGAGCCTGCACTCCAGAAGAGAAGAGTGTTCTTTAGAGCTGCTGTAAACAAATTAATTTAAGCACAAAGGGAAACTTTTCAAGCTGCTCACCAGGAGAAAAGTCCAACTCACCAGAACAAAATGTCCAACACGACTTATTACACAGTACTTGAATTTGTATCAATTAGCCATCATGTACAACACTAATTTTAACTTTACATGTGTGAATTTTAATCTCGAGCCAAACCAGCTCTGAGGGAAGGGAGGACAGGGCACACCAATGCCTTTCCCATGAGGTTGCTCACTGATTGCTGCTGAAGAGCTCCCCAGTGGCAATGAAACTATCCTGCCATTGCCAGAGGGTGTCACTACGGCACTGGGACAAAGCAACGAAACAAATAAAACAGATAAACAAGAAATGTGGAGAAACCTATCAGAAATAAGCTCTATGTAACCTTCACATCAGTTGCTCATCATCTCACCAGTGGGCTTTCAGAACATGGTTCTGGAGTCAGGGTACAACATCACTCTGTATTTTCTTTTTTTTCCCTTGTCTCTGGTGCTCTAATCTGATTTCTAACACTAAGTCTTCAAAGGAAGAAGGGAACTACCTGTTGGAGTTGTTTGCAGAATATCTGTTGTTCCCACACAATTTCACCTTATTTTCCATGAAAGCATCCTTTGAAAATGAAACTATTCTAAAAGTACATCGTTCACATTCACAATAAATGTATTTGTAAGGCAACTGTTTTCACAGCAAGTTGCTGCAAAAGAAACCTAAATCTTCTGACATAATGACGTATAGCTCAGGCAATTAAAAAGAGCCAAACTGAGCATGTTAAAGTGATCTTGAGTGCTGAATTTGGTAAAAATCCTAAACCAGAAGAGGAAGGAAGTCAAAGAGCCGAAGAGCACAGTAAATGAAAGCACTCAGATGCCTGTAAAAAAAACTCTTCAATATAAGGAAGATCCTGAGGTGCACCAAATTAGTAGGTTTATTGTCTTTGCAGTGAAAATGCAATTTCCTTACTACCAGCAAATGGCAGGAGACAGATGACCATGAGCCTGTGTTAATTTGGTATACGATGGCCAAGAAACTTGATAGATGTTGGGATGTATGAAGAGCTCAATCAGGACGTGCGTGTGGGGGATCAGGCATTGCAGAGTGTTGGTAGCTGCTGCTCTGAGTGGGACTGTCGGTGTCAGAGGGTGGGGTGACTGTGAAAGAAGAGAGCATTAAGTCCCATATTCCACAACACTGGAGCTGCTGGAGCAACTGAGCAGCTTCATTTCAACTTGTATTTTGGTACCAGGGTAAACTGACTGGTGCTGCTGAGGACAGTTTTGATTAGGAAGGGCTGCTCCTGCAAAGTGTTCCAGAGCTCTTGTCAACCTGTCAAGGAATCAAACCTTGTGCTCTAATAATAGAACAATAATTTAATATTCTTGGAAATAAGTTCTAGTCAAAGCACAGGATTTAATAAATAAGAGAAGAAATGTGACACATTTCATACCATTAAAGAACAGTAGGTAAGCTTGGACAAAACACAACTTTTCACTATTTTAAACCCAGTTCCTAAAAGCAAAGGAAAATCTGCATGGATGTTGTAACCACACTGCAGAAAGCAGCTGTATGAGGAACATGGGTCAGCTGCAGTGATTAAACTGTCAGGACTTGAAATCAGGGCACTGCTACAATATTTTAATATAGCAAATCCAGTCTATCGTGGTGAAGGTTCAGTTGGCTGTCCTGGGAATTATTAGGATGTCAAAAGGCCAAAGTCTATTTCTGGATACTGAAAAGTAATTCCCATTCACCACATACAATAATGATGTGCCTCTGTTAGGGGAAAGAAGAGCAAGCAATTCAAAGGTAGCAGCAAACTCTCCTCAAAAGTCTTTTCAACAAAGAGTAATATAAGAAGAAATTAAATTCAGAATATATGTAAATCTGTTGTTTTGCTTCTCTTGTTTCTCCCTGACTTTCATGACAAGTAGATCTCTCAGACTATCAGGCAGACAAAAAACACAAAGATGTGGAAAACAGAGCTGGAATTTGGCTTAATGACAGCAGACTTGGTCTTTCATTGCAAATGCAGAGACGGATGTCAGGAGGTCTAGCCTTTAGGTGTACCTTGTAGTAACTGTAAATATATAGCAGATTATCAGGACAGAAAAATGCTTTTCTATTAATGAGAATTAAAGCTCTAGACTGAGCAGTTTATTCTGCTTACCTCAATTATCACATCTGGAAAATTATTTCATTCATGTCTCAGCCTTTAGGACATTCACTCACACGAGCAAAGAACTTTCAAAGCCTCTGAGGTCACGGTGCAAATCTATTTTTTTCACATGGTCCACAAACAGAAGAATAAACTAAGCTTGATCCTGCAAACAGTGATGATAATTGCCAACGTTTTAGTTACTCAGATGGCACAGGATCAGGGCCTAGGAGTGCAGGGCACAAGAAAATAGGTTAGATGTGATCAGGAAAAGAGTTTTTGTAGGAAGCCATCACCATGCACTGCAGAGAAATACTGAAGAAAATGGCTTAGGAAGAAGCTTGAGCCTGCATGGCTGTTTGGGCAAGAAAAGATAGTGTTCAGTGCTGAGACACTTGTGTTCAGGGTTGAGCACTGGACTCCTGGTCTGGGCAGGAGAGCTCCTCACCCAGCAGAGCTCTGGGCACCACTCACTGGGTGCTTCACCCTCTCCATCAGCAGCAAGATGAGCCATGCTGTGCACAGCTTTCCTGACACCATCTAACACCAGCTACAAAATCTCAGAGGCTCCTAAATAAAACCCTATCCTCTGTAAATGAGCTAAAACAATAGCCTAGCAAGAGTCCCAGTATGTGCCTGCTTCAGACATCCAAAAATCAGCCGGGCTCCAAGTTGTGAGAGCTTGGCTTTCAGGAGGACCGATGTCATACAAGTGTTCTGTTCACAAGAGATGGCTGCTGACTCTTCATTAAATAAATTTTCATGTCATCACATTTTGCCATCTTTGAAAAAAAACCCTCACAATATTCTGGAGCACTTGAGAAAGTACTGAGAGAACCAGCAAGAGCAGAGAGCCAAGTTTGATCTGAAGGTTTCAAGCAATGGAAAAATCTGCCACATCCCAAGCTAATTTAAATTATGGATCAGTTCCCTGATTACTCTAAAAAGAAAAACTAAACTTTTCCAGTCTGAATGTGCCCAACTTCAGCCACCAGCTTTTGGATCTCACATGGATCTAACACACATCTGTTAAAGAGACCGTTGCTATCACTTACCTCTCCCTCACAGATATGATAAATTCACCTTCATTCTGCTTCACTAAACTAAATACAGTCTCCACACACAAAACTGGGAAGATGCTGAGTGCCTTAAAATAGCATCTGATGTTGTTTTTTGGATGTGCACTATTATATTTTCATTTTAATGCACCACACAGAGAAGCACGTTATACTTTTCTAATGCAAATTTCAGCCGTCAACAAGCATGTCTTTGGATGATTTATAAATCAGAACTTGAATAAATACAAAAAAACCCCAGAATCCCTACAAAGTTTGGGGAGGGGGTGGTTGTTTGGTTTTTTTAATTTCTGAAAGCAAAAAGCAAATTGAAAACCCAATTTCTTTTTCTGCCTTCTTTAAAAGGGAAAAACAGAGAGAAAAGGAATCTGGTGGTGCCAAAGGGTTAAAGTATCCCGTGTCGGGCAGTCTGAATATCTGAATTTAGCAGCTGACAGTGCATGGTGTGTCAGTCTCTTACAGCTGTTCCAGTTGATTCAAAGACCATCTTTGTTTCTCGAAATCTTAGCAACTGTTACTTTTTTCCAAAGACAATGACAGACCAGCTGTTACCTCACAAGATGCGATGTGCTTCAGGTCAAAGTCTTTAGTAAGGAACTTGTAAAACAAGAACTAAATCATTGTTTGGGTTTGTCAGGGTTTTTTTTTTCATTAAAAGAGTGTTAGCAGCCTAACAGTCAAATAACTTACACTTGGTGTTCCCATTAAGTGCTCTGGAATGACAGAGAAATTTCATCTGGTTGTTGAGCTGAATTCTCTCTTTCTATACAGAAAAAGAATCCCACCACTAAATCTTGCAGTATTGTAGGATATTTTTTTGTTGGAAGGCCAGTTGCTGCCTTTCCAAACACGGTGTAACTGAGCAGATGTCACCGCGGAAACGCACGGGTCTAACCACTCAGAATGCAAGGTGAGGATTTTCAAGAGAACCTTGTAGGAGTTAAACATCCACTTCCCACTACACATCAATCAGTGGGAATATCCAGTTCCTTTAAGCTCTTTGAACATCCTCCTCTAAATGCATAACGAAGCAACTGAATCCCAGAGTTGATCCTCCAGTACCGGTACCGGGCACACCTCACTTGAAGACACCAGGCTCTCAAAGCCATGCAAGGGGGCAGAACCAGTCACCTAATGAAGACTCATGAGAGCAGGAGGAACTGTTGACAGGTTACCTACAACCATTCTGGGGGGGGGGGGGGGGGGGTGAAAGAAAGGAAGCAGCATTTTAAAGAGCTTTAGTTGAAATAAAGCCTTGTTCGTCCCTGCACAAAGACAAATTACTGCTTCCAGCTGCTCTGGTGCAGAAGACAAAGACTTGCTGAGAAGAGTGGACATTCTTTTATTCAACCTTTGTGTTTAATTCTGGAAAACCTTAGCATTGAGCAATGTATTTGCAGAGCCACTGCCAGCTAATTGTTGTGTAAAGAAGCACACAAAGGCACGGTCATGTGTACTGCAGCAGTAGAAAAATTTTACAAGGCCTGTTAAATTCAGCAGTAGTCATAATTTTTCTGTTTTATATATAGAGAGATAAGTTTAGACTCAAGTTTGTTTCACGAGCGTGCATGAATACTATTTGCCTCGGGCTATTTTTTCTAGATCTAAAAAGGATTTATGTAAATAACTTCTCTGCTTTAACTCTGTTTTTCAGAATGGGTGACATACTGCCCATATGTAAACCAGTGCTTTATGCAGAATTAAAAATAACCACCATTAGGCATGGCGCCGCCAGTATTTGTGATGAAGAATATAAACTGTCTAACAAAACACTGAGGGTGAATCACAACCCCTAAAAAGCTATGAACTGACAGCATTTGTTTCTCGAGATAAAAATATCCATAAATACCAAATGTGTGTGCTTTTAGTTTTGTTTGAGAGAGTAACCTACCTACCAGGCCAAATGCTGACATCACAAAAAGTACAGTCTGCTGATGCTGTCAGGCTGTTGTGAGGGGATTGATACCAAAGCAGATACAATCTCCTGATGACTGCTGAGAGCACAACTTTGCATAACTAATTTAAAGACTGCTGCCTGCAGGCACCACAATGGTAATTAAAGACAATAATTCTTGGACAAATGAGATGGATGTACTGGAAAATAAAGTCAGTGCTAAATTAACAGCTAATCCGTCAACGGAGAATTGGATCATTTATTTTCCAAACGGCTGGGCAACTCTACCTGGTTTCATTTCCATCCCTGCTGCCAGATGATTCTTGTCTCCAAAATCCGTAATTTTTTCTAGTTTAAGTAGTATTCCTCATTGGCAAGCTCCAATTCAGCAAGACTGAATGTGCTTCCATTTAAATACATGAATAGTTCCTTTGACATCCACGGCAAGGCAACGGAACAACTCGCAGTTAAACAACACACTTTTAAACACCATGAGGAATCAAGGCCATAAACAAGGCACAAAAGGCACCAAGAAAAGCTGGATTGCCAGGCAGTTTACCTGGAAAACACCTTGGTGCTACCCAAAGGAAAAAAGCTTTGTTTAGCATGCCTTGGCAAATTTGAGTTTCCACTTTTTGGTTGTTTACAAGCAGAATTCACAGGACAGGCCAATCATCCGATACCAGTGATGATCAGAAAAGAATCTCCCACCCAGTGTGGTTTTGCACCAGTTTCTTGGGTACCGAACCTGCTACACGTGCATAACACAACTTGCATATTCACTGCTCCTCTGCCCCCCAGCTAGCACTGTCTGCTGACAATCCCTTAAATTCCAGCACAGGCGGGGCATTCACGCCTTTACAAACCTTCACCGGATGCATCTGCACAACACGGGGATCATGCTGCAGCTCTCTTTTGCTGTTCCCAAAAAGCAAGGTGAAGAATCCTGTCCAACTCTGGTCACAAAAAATCCTAATGTAACGCAAGGAAGCCGTGTTATGGATCAACAAAGCCCTCAGCCCCCACTCTGTCGTGCCTCGCTGTGCAATTTGTCTCTCATCTCTTATTCTTTCTTTTCATCTCTCATCTTCCGAGTGGTTTAGCTCAACATCTCAGGCATTCTTGGCAAGGCTCATTAAAGAGGTCTGCACACATCTATTTCCATCCTCTGGCCTTATCCAGTAACTAGTAAGGGAAATAAAGTTGCAGTTTTGCCATCATTTAGTTTGATTTGGGCCCCTGCTGCTGGCCAAAGGCGAGGTCCTGCCCAGCCCACTCCTTCCTTCCACTTGCCAAAGCATTCCAGCAGCCAGGCACGGGGTGGGAGGAAGGACCTGCTCCGACTGAAAATAACCCTGCAGGGCAGGATCACTTTTCAGAGAGCTGCTCTGGGCTCACCTGGCCATGACAGCAACAGGAATGTGCAACCAAGGTTTGGCACTCACTGTTACTTCATCCTTTGGTGCCAGCTTAGAATTCAGCTTAAATCACTGGTGAAACCACACCCTGAGTTTTCTAAGGCGTTCTGAGCACCAAACTCAGACACCTACATCAGTCAGAGTAAAAATCCCCCCCTTAACATCCACGTGTGTTCAGCACAACATGTGGAGGTACAGAAGCACTAATGCAGTATCGTGGGAAGGGAATTTTCCTTGCACTGTTCTGCACACTGTAGGCATGTATGAAGCACAGGCAGAAGCTAAATCTGTGTTTGTTTCTTAACAAAAGAGTTAAGTTACAAATGCAAGGAAAACACAGGATGTGTAATGAATATCTCATAGCTGTGGCATCCTGTTTCTAAAATATCTTGCTCCTGAATGGTGCCGTCTTAGGTTTCTTCCACATATATGAGGCTTTCCAGCTGGCCTGCAGCCAGTGCTTTAATAAAACATGGTATTATGCAGAAGTGAATAAAGCTTACAGCAATAATAATGCCCTTGAAATGTGCTGATCACTGGAAGCTTCAAGAAGATTTCAATATGAGAGCAACAGCACAACAACCAAAATTCAGGTGTTAGCTGTGGAAAGCCACTTTTCTCATGATAAATTATGCCTGTACTGAAAGAAACCCCAAGTCATTACTGACCCAGATGAAAAATGTGTTTTCTGAATTTGAAGACAATACCTTGCCGCAAAGGAGCTGCAAGCACTTCAAAAAACTTTAGGATGTAAAATGATTACAAATTGAAGAAGCAGTCTGAGAAAATAAATATCCTTACAATAAAGACACAACAGCTAAGAATATTAGGGTAGGGGTGACCAACTGCATAAATACAGGGTGAGGATTCACGGCCAAAGTAGCACTTTTGCAGGAAAGGATCCACTGATTCCAGTGGTCACATCCTAAGCAGGACTCAAAAATATCCCATTGTTGTGAAAAATTTAAAGAAACAAGCAGGGGACACGGAGAGTTGAGGACAACAAAAATGCTAAGTAGGCTGAGGAACCTGCTCTGCAAAGTGCCAATGTTCATCTTTACATCTTGGTCCCAACAAGCACAAGAGTTAAAAAATGTGCTTTATCCTCCCACCTTTGCCATGCAGGGAACAGACAAGAGTAAATGCAACACTGTGTACTGCTGAAATAAATACAGAAGTTTTGTCTTCAACTTCATTTGTTGGTACTTTTTTTTGTGCCTTTAGAATAGCTCAACATTTTAGCAAAAGCATTAAATACCATTTTGTGCCTCTTGCTTTCAAAGCTGTTTCACACCATTACCCTGTTCAAAGAAACCAATTTATTAATAATGCAAGTAATAAAATACACAAAATTATTCTGAAAGCCGTTGCAAGCCTTACAGCTGCCTGTACATTAGTAATAAATGCTTCCAAAAATTACATTAGCTAAACATTTGTCTACTGTCTTTACTCCTTGATGAACAAGTTTGACATAGCATTTACACACAGATACAGTGAACATTTAACTGTTCCACTTCTTTATGTGGCCAGGAGGCCACTGAGCTTCTGTACAGGGACTGACAGATGTGGCTCATGACTCAGCAGAGAAGACTGGCACTGGTGACATCCTGGAAGCAGCAGGGACACTCCTGCTGCTCTCAGCTCTGCTCTCTCCCCTACTGGTTATTTCAGTTATATTTCCTTCTCCTCTTTGGCCATCATCAGCTTTGGGTCCAACCTCCATCCCCACAGCAGCTCACCTCTGAACTTCCTCACCGCCCCCCTCTCAGTGGCTGGCCCTGTCCAGTAGAGACACAACATCCTGTCGATGAAACCATGAAAAGTTACGTTTTATTTTTATCCACAGAAGAAAAAATGAATGATTTCTTCCTCTTGGTTCCCCTTTACTATTCAACATCACGGCAGAGCCAAGTGGGTGTACTTGTATCCCAGCATTACGTGATGAATGACAAAAAATCTTCATAGCTACACTGAGGGGTTAGAAGAGATTAATCAGAAGAGGTTAGAAAAAGATCACTCAGACTGGCCCCTTGTCACCAATTTCGACTTTGCACACCATTTCACAACTAGGAGGCCTTGGAGGACGTTAATCTGCTGGATATCCAAGAGTGGGAGAGGAAACAGAACGCTGCCAAGTTATGGGTGTAATTCTATCTGTGCATGGACAGAAATCCTTCAGCGGCTGCAGAGCCAGAGCAGCGGGGAGGCAGCACCGCACCTCACCAACCTCAGCCCCGGGCAAAACCCCCAGGCAGCACCGACCAAAGCAAGGGGGAAAGCTGATGCAAACTCTAAATCATCTTCAGAACGGGCCTGAATCGTGAGATCTCATTAGAACCAGGAGGGATAAGATCAGCAAGGGAAATTCCCCTCATCCAGCCATCAGAATCTACAGCACAGGCTGCTGAAGACAAACGGTGCATTCCTGGTTATTCAGATGAGAACAGCAGCTCCTTACAGCTCAAAGCACATTCCCACTTCAGGTAATGGGCATTTTGCCACTGGCGTGGAGAGAACCAGGACCCTACTCCAGGGTTTAACCAAGTCCCATGAGAAAAAGTGGACTGCCACGTCACTTTGCAGAGCTGCACTGTTCTTTGCAATGTTAGCAACTCTGGAACATTTTGGCAAAAGTTGCTGATAATCAGCTCTGATGCTTTTGGTCCTGTTGCAGTTACATTTCCCTTTTACTGCACTTTTCAGTATAATTTTACACCAGAGACTCAGTGTGTGTGTAGGACATAGATGGCAGCCCCATTTGAAGCATGGCACAGGAAAAGATGTGATCTAAAATAAGACTTGAAGAAAAGTACTTCCAACACCAGTGCAAAAAGATACTCATGTACCTTAACTTCAGCATGGCTTCTCATGCAATCAACCCTCCATATGGAATATCTGACACAGAGATAATATACAAGACTCTGCCTTTATAAATAAGGGTTTGAGTTTCACAGGTGCCAAGCAGCAAGTGCAACAAAAGTCAGAGCAGGCTAACATAAATATCTTTTTGAAGAAAGAAAAAATGTAAGAGTCATCCATTGTGCATGAGAATTGCTAGTCCATCCTTCCCCCACCTGAGCACCTCCTACATTTTGGTCCAACATGAAATTAGATTAAACAGTGGTAATATCTTCAGTGTAGAAAGCACTGAGGAAAAAAAACACAAACCAATAAACCCCACCACTGCAGCACAGAAAATAAAATAACCTTACCTAGCTTTCCACCATTCCAAGGGCCCAAATGAAGTAATTTACCACTTACTTTACTGAACTACATATGTACATTAAGAAGATGCAGACTGGAAGTGATGGCAATGTTATGCTCTGACGTGCTGACTTCTCCACACTTGACAAATGCAACCAGACAAGGGTAAGAGCATGATGTCAATTTATTCCTTCATTGCAATCTTGTCTGCAGAGCAGAATATGCAGCCTTCTGTGAGCTCCTTTTGTTTTTCCCCATGTCAGCAATAGCCTGCTGTGCTCATCACGAGGCTCAAAGGAGGCCTCTGGACACATCCCTGAGCAGGGAAATGGTCTCTACCTGAACATGCTCCAGTGCACAACCCAGGAGCTCCTAAATCTTTTGACAGCAGAGGCAGAATATACCTGGTCAAGCCATAGTTTGCAAAAGCAGAGTCTACAATGCACCTGCAGCACACACCTGGGAGCCTGAGCAGGTGTCTTCAGTCCTAACACAAATCCATGACAGGACAGAGGAAAACAGAACACAGGGAATGGATAGGAGGGACCATGACCATGATGTACAATCAGCACAGTGCAAGAAAAAGCATTTGTCCTTCAGTTTTTATCTCTCACCCTACTTTGATAATGTATTCTAGAAATGTCCTTTTTCCAGCCCTAAAACCTATCCTGTCAGTGCCTGTCACATCAGCATGCTGACAGTATAATCAGGATTTACAGCAGTTCTGCACAAGAATTCTCCTCTGTGGGTGAAAAACCTAGGAGAAATGTGCAAGGTTCATCCTCTTCTAATTACTCCAGAAATCTGCATGTTAACATGATGTCATTAAGACTGCAAAGTAATTAAACTGTGTAAACATCTGCAAGAGGGGGCAAAATTTGCACTCTTGGAATGTGCTTTGACTGCAAGTGTTTGAGTAGCCCCACCGAAGGACTGTGCTGCTGATGTTCTGCCAGGACTAAAATCGTCAGCGTAGACAAAGTTTTTGTCCTTTCTAACCATGGAAGCACAGAAAAGTGGGGCTGGTGAGGAGTTCCTGACCTCACTGAGCCTTATCTGCTGCAAGGCAGCACTGATGCTTGTCATTCCTGGCAGACCACAGTCTAATCTGTCCTTAATGGCCTCAAGTGGTGGAGACTCCACAGCCTACCCAAGCAGTCAGAGACCTTTTCTTGGATCTGACTTGACTCTCTCCTACTGCACTTTAAATTTGTTGTTCTTTACCCTCTGGCCCACAGAGCAGTTTATCCCTCATATAGCATTATTCACATGCAATTATAAGCTATTATTGCATCCCTCTGCCCCAGCTTTCATTCTGCAGGCCAAGCAATCCCATTCTTTCTTCAGCAGGGATGTTATCTAGGCCTGTGATCATTCCCACCACTCTTCCATGAACTTCTTCCAGCTGTTTATCCTTGAAAGTGCAGTGCTCAAACTGGACACTGTGTTCCAGCTGAAATCCTTGCAACACTGGGACATCTTGCATGTTCTGTTTAGTTATCCCAGTAAAAAATTGGTATTTTCAAAAAAAGCTTGACATTAGTGACTGTTATTCAGACCACGAGTCACAACAAGCTCCATGTAGTTTTTCCAGGAACTACCAAAACTGCAAAACTGTCTTGTAGTTGTAAAGGTGTTCTTCCTGCCTAAGGAATACTTGTCTGCACTTGGCTCAGTGTCAATCCATCCTGCTTTTACTAGAACATTCCTTCAACCTGGCAGCATAATTCTGAATTCTGCCCTTGTCTCCCAGTGTTATAGCAGCCCTTCCCATCTTCATGTCAGCTAAAAATTCAACACCCACAGTCTGTCCCACCGAGGCTACGAATGACAACAATGATGAAAAGCAGAACAACCCCTTCAATTTACCTTTCCATTGGAATGATGGACCTGTGGTAACTGCTGTTTGGTATAATTCCATCAGTTTTGCACAGACTCCACACTGGTTTCACTGAAGACACACTTCCCTGGATTTTTTTATGAAACCATCATAAACATTAATGTCAAAAACATTGCTGGAAGTTGAGCTGTTTGGCCTCCTTTGTGCCTCCCCCAGCTGCACAACTTGCTATCAGCTCTGGAAAGACATTTTTAAGTCTTTAAAAGTCACACTGGATGTTACTGAACTCCTTGGTCTCCTTTAGGTGCTTGTACATAATTTGTTTGTTCCAGTTCTTCCAAGAACAAAATAATTTACCTGTCATTCTCTTTCATCTCTCTACAGACATTATGCTTTTTCTTTCCCACTCATTCAGCACTTGACCTGTCTTCCCTGAGTTTCAGAAGTAATGACAAATGCTTCTGAGATTGCTTTAGCTAATTAAGTAATCTAGAATAAAGTTTATCAGGCCCATCTGTTCTGAAAACATTAAATATGTCTGAATACATTCTAATCTGTTCTTTCCCTTTTTTACCTTGTGATTTCACCCTCTGTCATAATACCACAAGTGTGTTCAAGGGTGCATCCAGCGTGACTCAAACACATCAGTGAGAGCAGTTCTGAACCCTGAGTTGAAATTTAATCTTATTTCTTGTCCTCACACAGAGCTATGGATTCCCTCGAATCATAAATCACCTCATACCTTCGTTCATTGTCATCAAGATGAGCAAAGAGCACGTTCTTGGAGATGGCCTTAGCCAGAGCAGTCATGGTTTTATAGTCCTTTGGAATAACCTGTAGAGAAAAGGATGAAGGGTAATTACACTCCTGGTTGTATTTCTTCACAAATCGTGAAATCCACAGAAAATTCCACTCTTCAAGAAAATGGATGCAATTTGATTTCAGGCACTGAGGCAGGATTAGGCTATAATATAAAGCCACTAAGAAAGTAATAAATTACAGTTTTGATAATTTGAGGATAGGAATTTTTGTTCTCAAAATGACACTCAGAAAGGAAATATAAGATCAGGGATGACTGGGGAGAAGGATATCCATTAAATACTATAATTAGCAGGTACTGGCAGCTGTGTAGTCTCCTTTCAAATCTCTTGGACTGAGGAAAATGTATTTTATATTCCTCTTCTCTCCAAACAACATCAGAAGCAACCTACTTTTAAAACTGTGGAAATAGCAACATTACTTTAGGAAAAAGGTAAAAATGTGTTCATTACACCACACTTTTCAGTATTAGCTGTGATATAAAGAACCAAGCTCCTGACAGGCCCACTGGAGCCAAAATCCTGTGCCTTGGCTTCACGGCAAACAAAAAGAACTTGTATTTGAGAATGAAGAGGTCTTTAATTGTTAATTGGAGAGATGTCAGAAGTCCTGTTGTGCATGAATTTGCTCAAAATAAAAGCTGGAATTCAGGAGAATTTCCACTTTGGAAAGTTAGGCTTTCCATTTTGGTAAGCATTTAGGTAAGATATCCATAGATAATGTAACTCCATATTTGCCAAATATCTTCTTCTACCAGTCAGAGACTCCAAGATTAGGGGAGACACAAGAAATTTGTAACAAAATTATGACCTGTCAAAGATATTAATTGACTTTAGCAATGTGATTTTCCTTAATAGTTTCACTGTGACAGGACAGAATCAAGCATAGCAGAAGTTTTAAGTGTTAAATAAACCTTACTCAATCTGAAAATCAGCATCTGTTTGTCAGTCTCAATTACTGCACAATAAAGGTCTGATAAGGGGCATTTACCTTTCACAAAGAGTTATCAACATTTATTTCACAGGGGAACACTGCACTGTGAAGATCTGAAGTTAAACTCTGGCCTCAGACTTCACTTGTATTGACTGCTGCAGTCATTAGATTACTCAAATTAAGTCTAGAGAAGTATACGTGTACAAACTGCATGTTTGTATCAGAGTGAAACCCAATGTAATTCCTCTAAATTTTAAATTTCTCAGTGTTAAATTCAGCCAGTATCTTATTCTTGATTTTTACCCCATCAGAGGCACACTGGATTGAATTGCAGGCCTGAACCCTTGCTCTATTAAGAATACCCCAGCTGCTCAGCTTACTGCTGATGAGCCAAAAGGGTAAATAATCAGATCACTAAGACATTCAACTCCAGTCTTTCTGTCTGATTATGAAATAGCACTGACTAGCCTTTCTCAGGGTAAATTCGCAGCAGTGAAAGCCACAAGGGTTTGTTGGGGCAGGGACACAGAAAACACAGCAGAGATTCTATAGGTAACCAGGCATCTGACCAAAATCAAATGCTGGGAAGAATTGCTTGACCATTTCTTACATCATTCTTCCAAATAATCACTGAATGTTCTCTTCAGAGCAAGATTCCCGTTCTGTTAGCTGTTAACTGTGCTGTGTCAGATCTGTTGACTAATATTGCTTTCTCTAGATCAAGGATGAACTAACTCTCCACAGAGATCTTCCCCAGAATGGAGCCGTGCCATGTGCTTGCTCAGATCACAAAGCTAAATCTCTTTTGATTTTCTCTCCAGGGACATAACTCATTTCACTGCCTCTAGCCCAACTCATGCTATAGCTCACCCCTTCAAGGGATCCTTCAAACTGGCTTATGACCCAGATGTGTTTCTATCCAACACCTGAATTCAAGCCAGCGGTTCTGACTACCATCTAAAATTCCATCTGTTTGCAATAGTCTAGCTCAACCTTTCCCTTGCTTTTTATCCTTTTAAATTTGCTCCATAATTTGTCCTTGCAGTGTCTCCTTTTATTTCTGTATTCTAGAGATCTGTCACAAACACACATCCACGGGATTCACCATGGGATTCATTTGCTTATGGCAGAAGACAAAGCACTGACACAGATCCTCCCAGTGCTAGTTCTGTATTCCTTCCAGCATCTGAAGCGTTACAAGAAACTATCCCCTAAATTATTGTTATTTAAGTTCAGTCAGTTCCTAGGAAATTAAAATCATGACAGGGCTAGTCACAGAACACACAGAATATGATCTGTATTGCTGCTTCTGGTTCCTGCCTACTCATGCTACTGTCAGGACTCACTGACATCACTGCTGAGAAATTAAAAAAACAAAGTTTACTTCAGGTTCCATCATAAACATAAAAGAATTACTCGGGGAGGCAAGAAGGGATGTTTCCTTTGATTTTGAGAAGAGTCAGATGGAACCCATAATAAGCAGAAACAAATGTGATCTCTTCACAGAAGATTTTTAGGGGGATATTGCAAAATGCACAGAAAGAAAAGTGTTTTAAAGTAGCTTTTGAAGTATCACACAAGTTTTTAACAGTGCAGGGCATTCATTAACAGCTTGACCACAGTGCTGTTAAAATTTACCACACACTTGCAAACATTATTTAACTGCCACAAGAATACTCTCACACACTTGTTCTTAGGATTAATTGCTCTCCTAATTCTTTTTTTCTTGGGACAGAAATCCCCAGAGCAGCCAGTGAACTTGTATCATAAGCAGATGACAAAAGCACATCTGACTGCAAAGGCAAAAAGCATTCTGCCAAAAAGCAGTGACTGACAAAATGTATTCCCATAAAGAAAAAGCTCTTTGAGCTAAAGCTACTCCAGGCGTGCACAAAAGCACATTAGTAGCATCTGTCAACCTTATGAAATAAATTTTGAGCCTGGCTCCCTAAACAAACATGACATATGCTGTTGTAATGTCTCTCTTTTAATAACCTTTGAAAGCTTTAGCCAGTTTCAAAAACAATTGCAGAGTTATTAAGAGATATCAAAGATATAGCTAGATATTTTTGTGAAAAAGGCAGTTAAAAAGAGAGAAGCCCAAATTAGAGCTCCTAGTGAAGAAATTACCTAATTTGGGATTGGCATTTCTTCAAAGACAATGGTCACATAAAATCAGCCAAGTACGGTCAACAGACTTCCAAAATTCAATGGGTTAAGTGGCACCCAATCGACAAGGGAAAAATGTGCCTGAGTGGTCTAGGAAACCTCAATGACTTAGGTTCAAGAAAACTTAAGGCAGAACTGACTTTTGGAAACAAAAAACCAAAACAAACAGGAAATGCACCCATAGAAAAGCTGTCTCCCAGTAACGTGAGGTTCCGACCAAACTCAGAAGACGCTGAAGTCCATGACTATCAAGAAAATGGCTGAGAACTACTGACCCTGTTAGACAGGGAAACAGATGAGCAGCACATCTCAAAAAGGAAGGAACAACGAATGCTGAAATCCCACTGATGGGGAAAGCCCTTAGTCAAGGAGACACCAAAAGAACTTGAGTGTGAAGATGGTCAGGCCCTGCTCATGCCGGCATCAGGACACCATCCTCCAGGCCGGCCCAGGAGTCCAAATTAGGGACAAAATCTGAGTCACTCGATGGTGTTGTACGCCCCAGAACCAGAGAGAGGGTCCCACGTTACCTTTCTGACGTAAGAAACGGCGTCTTCCTCGGTGTACACCTCTGCACTGACCCCCCCCCTCCTGCGCCGCGCCTTCACCACCGGGTTGGGAGGCGGAGGGGAAATCTCGTCGTCGTGAGAATCCGACTGGGAGCTGGATTTCTGCCGAGCCAGGATTTGCTTGCATTCTTCCTGCAAGGCAAAAAGAGACAGTAAAACATCTCTTACCCACGGACGTAGTCAATTTGCCCTTCTTTTATGACTATCGGCAGCCCCTTCACTTCTGTGTTTGGGTGACCGTCAATGTGCACTGCTGAAAGAAGATTACACATTTAATGAGAGTAGCATTAACTGCAATGTGTGTGCAGGAATCATCACTCCAGGACTTGACCTGTTCAACTCTTTCTTACACATCATGGCAACCAATGTAGATAAAGTGCAGGCCTATCTTTGCAGCTACTCCTGGCTGAGAAAGCAGAACAAACCTCTTTTGCCTACTCTCCAACATCACAGCTGGTATTTTCTCAGTTGGTTCGTCCATGTCGTTGTCTCTTGTACAGACAACTTGTCAGAAGTCACACACTGATGTATTAGATAGGTTTCTTCATCTTGCCCTGCTTTGCAAGCTTACTATCACCACAAACAACAAAGATACTCCCTACTCTAGAATTTCTGCCATACAACTGATTTATAATCAATGGGACTCCTTCCAAGCAAATCAGATCCAAGGTAGGCTCCAGAGGACTATGAAAGATGATGGCTGGTCTAGCACCAGCAGGCCAATAGTAAGGTTATTCTCCAAATATCATGATTGTGGAACAGAGAATAAAATAGGAAGGAGAATCCCTGAAGAGAGAGTAACAAGAGCAGGAAACAGTACAGAAAACCTTCAAGAAAGGGGGTCAGGGTTGCAAAACTGTCAATTCATACACTGAATTTGACTTCCAAAGGGCAGAGACAAACCAGATTACCCATAATTACAGTATATTCCCAGAGCCCCACGTTCTATCCCTCAGCTTCCTGGGATGCAAGGGAAAGCACAAAGTAGTAAAATTCCCTTTGCATCATCCTTGTCTGTCAGCCAAAGGAACGGGGGCCTGTCTGCTCAGACCCAGCCCTCCTTCCCATCCCAGCACCCCTCAGCCACCCCACACTGCCTCTGCTGCTCCACCAGAACCTTCTGGGCTGGCTCATTCCGATCTTCACTGATCCTGCCCAAAGGCAGGGGAGAGCTGGAGATGGGGTGGACCATCTGTTCTGTTCCTGGTGCAGGAAACCAGAGGGCATGAGCAGGAGGGACACAGGCACTGTAAGAAGGCAAGCTGGCTGGTGCAGCAGTAGCCCAGTGTTTCATCTGCTGTCATGTCCCCAGTGCAGGCAAACCCCACGGCCTGGTAGCCCCAGTGTTGTGTTGAGGGATGCACACGTGGCCATCACCCCACAACTCCCTGAACAACCCCGGCGTTTTTCAGACAACTCAGCTCAGCAGCACTGCAGGCTACCCAAAAGAAAACACAGCAATGCTGAGCTCCCTGCACACCCCATAAACCAAAATTCCTTCGACAGGGTGCCAGAACCTGGCCTCTGTCCCACAGGAAATTTCCAGTGAGACTTTCCATTCAGAGCTAGGGCAGGAGTCGGTGGAGGAGGGAGCATCTGGGAGCACCAGCACGAGTGGCAGATCACCAACATCACCAGCTGGTCCCACTGACAGAGGAAGTGAGTTATCTACAGCTCATCAGGTATGGCACCAGAAAAGGGCACCCCAGAAAACTGGCACAAGCTCACAACTTCTAAGCTTGCAAGAAAAATGAACGGTTAATATATGTTCTGCCATTGATGTTTACAGCAAATCCAGTCATGCCACTTGTCTTTTCTGGTCTTATTCCGGTTTCTTCCCACAGCATCACTGACACTGCCCTTCTCATTAACCTCTGACACCAGTCTTTGATGCCCTATTGCTACTTGAAATAAATAACTGAACAGTATTTCCCATGCTGCACGACTCAAAGTAACAAGTCACACATTATTGTTTTGAAGAAGGCACTACTGAAATATTTAGGGGACAAGCTCAGAGATAAAATGTAGAGAGCTGGCAAAACATCTGACTTTTCAAGATCCTGACCTGCCTCAAAAAGTGCCAAGTTCTTTCTGAGGTCAGTTGGGTTTTAAATTTGGTTTACAACCCCAAAGCTCCCAGGCTACAATACAGCTGAGCTCAGTGATGTAACCAAAAAAACAGAACTCAGGTGTATTAAATCTGTACTGAAACTTCTTCATTTCACATTCAAATTTCAAATAGAAGCACTAGATATGTAAAAAATGACTCAGCTAGATTTTCCTATTGTGTAAGAACTGCAAATCCTATTTCAGCATTCTCATCAACTTCTTCCCTACTTCTCTCTGCCTCAAGATTCCTTAACTACAATCAAGCAAAATATTTAAAATACAAATGTGTGCTATATATTATAATTAGATTTAATATCTAGTGTTTAAAAATGAAAACTATGACTGAAGAATTTCAAATAACATTACTGACCATTGCAGTTTATGCATCTCTGACAGTGTTAATGGTCTCTGATTATATTAAATGAACACAACCAAATGCACCTTCTTCATGGGCTTAACTGAAAGGTAGTGAAGAATGGCAGCTAAAATTTGACTAAAAGGCAAGTACAGCAAGAGGGCAGTTGGGTAACTAATGGTGTGCAGCACTTACACAGTTCTTTTTATACACAGCATATTTAATCAGAGAGAAGAGTGGTAGTTTGCCACATTTGAATATAAAATACACCCTTCTTTTTCAGTACACATTGCACAAAAGCCACTTCCGAGGAACCAATAAATAATATCTCCCCTGCCCCAGCACAGATTTATATACAAAAGAAAGCTCAGTG
The DNA here is from genome assembly GCA_013397115.1 of Edolisoma coerulescens. NCBI lineage: Eukaryota > Metazoa > Chordata > Aves > Passeriformes > Campephagidae > Edolisoma > Edolisoma coerulescens. Next base: position 73,780 of record VWZW01007179.1, on the reverse strand, counting down.
AGATAAAATTAATACTACAAAGCATGCTCTTAAACTCAAATACTTTTAGAAGCCAAAAAGATATTAAAGGATTATAAAAGTGAGTTACGGTGTGATTCATTCTAAAAGGAAGTCTCTTCACTACAAACTCCTTTTATATAAACAGCAGGCAGTTGACTGGCTGGCTTTTCCATACACTGCTGTTTGTAGCCTGGGAAGGATCCCCATTCCTGAGCTGGAGCGTGCCCTTTGGAAATAAAAGCATTTGCTCTGTCCTGGGCTGAGCTTTCAGAGAGACGTCTTCCATATATCCTGGGGTAAAACTGCACAAATGCAGCAAATGTTTGAAAGGAGGAATGAATTGTCTCAAGAAGAGTTCTTCAATTCTGATCTTCAGAGGCGGCTTGGTGTGAATCCCTGTGCAGAATTCAGTTTCAAGTAAACACCTCATCATCTTTTGTTGTCATGACAACAACTGATATCTCTCTCTCTCTCTCTTTGGATGGCACTGATAATCCATAATCATATTGCCCAATTATGTCCACCTTCAAATGAGAAAACACATGGAAGACACAGCTGCAAGACTGTGTAACTGCCTTTGATCATTGCCTCAAACTGAAAGGAAGAAGAACCAATAACTACAATTGCAGTGCCCAATTTAGCTTTTGAATGTCCGCTTTCAGCTACAAGAGGCTGAGGTATAAACCACAAGAATTTAGCATATTGTCCTCAGCATCTTTCCCAGATAATGTTTCCATGAGTTTTTAATGAGTTTAAGCACTGCAAGTGAAGCAGCCACAATGCTGAGGCAGTTTTTAGGTTTACCCTTCCTTTCAGAGCACTGCTGAGGAGCACACACACTTCCTGAGCCAGAAGCTTTCTTCCTTATCAGCTGGAGCAGTTCTAAACAGAAATTCACCTCCTCTCCCAGTCTCTCCTTTCAGGCTTTGCCACTACCTGAAAACTCAGATGAGCTGAAGGGAGGAAAGCAGCTAAGGAGGCTCCAAATCACTGTGCAGCCCTACAACAACACCCCAAGAAGGCTTTTAAAAGCAAATCAGGCATTTGATATCAAAGCTCAGTACCCCTGCTCTGCTTCCTACAATGTATTCACTACATTCAAAAACAACACCACCAAGTACACTCTAAATGACTTTTATTTTTCCCTCAAGCACATTCATAAATTTTCTGACTGACAGACCTGGATTATTCACAGAAAATGTGCAGGAAAGTTCATGCACAGGTAACTAATCTCCCTTTGCACTGGAATTGACCCAGAGGAGATGCTCTCACTTCAGGAGGGTTTCTAACACCCCTCACCACTCCTCGAGGCTGATGATTTACAGCAACCAGTAAAGGCCAAAGGCAAAGTACTTCGCTTTGCTGGAAGCACGGGACTGACTGATGCCATCACTAAAAGCAGGAAAAAATCTGGGAGATGTTAATGTTCTTTCCAGTCTTATCTTTGCCAGAACTGACAACCTTTATGATCATTCAGCCTTGTTATTCACACAATCCCAACTATTGTTCCACTGCCTTCCCCAGGTACATGCTACCTTTTCTTCTACAGCAGTTCTAAGAAATATCATTAACATCCCCTACCTACTATCCTGCCAAGGTATTTACCCACTCCACAGTTATCCTCCACTTTGATTACTGTTTCTGCATCCTCCATGGCCTCTCAGCTCATTCCCAATTTCCAATCTAGGCAAAATTCTCCTGCTAAAAATCTGATGACACTCCAGCTGCATCGCTGACCTTCCTCAGACCCTTCACTGCCATTGTTTTACCTCCTGCAACCTGTTCACACTTCTTGTCTTCCCCCCCACCAGTGCCTTCAGCATCTCAACCCATCACCACCTCTTCCCTACTTTCTTACGTACACCTCACAGCCAAGTGAGAGGTTATGTTACAAAACACAGACCCTATTTTTGATACTTAAAAGCTTATATAATCAAAGAGAATCATAGCCAACACTTCTGATTCTTAAAATCCAGCCAAATAACAATGTATGCAGGCAGAGCTTGTGTAAGAAGAGACGAGCCCACAGAAAAGTGCATTAAGTAACCTGATGAATGTAAAACAGGGGAGCTTGACACGTGAAACAAAGACAGCTTCCAGGCAGAATTCCCTCTGTGTTCCATCACTGCGCTCTGTTTTTGCTAGGTTTTGACTTTCAGACTGTGCAAGCTTCTCACACTTGTGGCCACGCAAAGTGAGCAGGGAGCTCAGCTCTAACACGTTCCACACAAGCTCGTAAGAGCATGGGTTTGCTTTTAACTAATTGCATTTCCTGGGGAAAAGCTTTTTTTCCTCTTTCTGCTCTTATTCTCTTCATCCTCAACCCTTCCCTAAGCCTTCTGCATGTAGGAAAGTTCGCCTGAGGGGGTTTTAAAAATTCACCTCGTTTTCCTTTACCTCTTCCAAGAAAACTGTCACCTCTCACAACACTGCCTGGGGCTGACTCTGGCAATCACAGAGGTCCCACCTGAGCTGATTTTTATCCATCTCTTCCCAATACTGATATCAGAGGAGAGGCAGGAGCAGAGGCTGGACAAGCCTGCTCAGAAGTGCAATCACACAGCAAGGGCACCTGGTGCTCCCGCTGTTGTTTCCATCAGCATCTCAGGTATGTTCCTGCATGCTTCACCAACAATTCTGGCCACCAAGGAGATACCACCCAACTGCTTTGCAAGCTTGGAACAATACAGAAATGTTTGTCTTTTTAGGCTTTATAAAGCTGCTTAGTTAATGCATTATTTCTATAGTTTTTTTCTCAGTGCGATTTTGCTTCAAATCCGTAACCTCTCCCCAGCTTATCTGAAAGGAATGAGTTATACTTTGCATAATAATAACCCGTACTTTTACGAATAAATTTCGTTGATTTAGACAGGTTCTGGTGGAAATTACTGATTGAAGAACTCCTTTCTGTCATAAAACATAAATACTAGGAGAGAATACTGCTGCAGAAGAAAAACCTAGCGCTCAAATTCTGATGCTCGAAGACGTTTGGTTCTGAAACTCTCCGTGGTAAGCAAATAAAGTGTTTTTTACTAACAGAGGGTGCGTTTGTGGTCTATCACACACTTTCTCCCCGAGGCCAGCTCCCGGCAGAGCTGTCGCACGCTCGCCTTGCGCACTCCTGCCCGGTGCCGCCAGGCGGGGCCGCGCCTTTTGCCGGATTTGCGGATTCCTGAGCCCAGCTTTTCCTAAAATTCTCCTTCCGATGGTACCGTAAGACGTGAGGCATCAGCCGGGATCCGTAAGAACACTGCCCATCTACAGCTTTTATTAGTTTTTGGTTTTATTAGTGTTTGCTGTGTGTGCTGAGGGTAACAGAAGGGGCCAGGAGGGAGCTCGGGTTGAGAAGGTACCAGCAAAGCCCAGCTCAGCCAGCAAAGCCCAGCTCAGCCAGCACAGCCCTGCTCTGAAATTCCCCGCATGCAAATGGCTTCAGCAAAGCCCTCGGCAATGCCTAAACACATCCTGCAGGTTCCTGCCGCTTCCTCTTCTTTTGTGCCATTTTCTTCATCAGTTCTGCTCTTTATCCTCATTCTTTGCTGCGGAGCAGTTGAGCTTAGCCTGGCAAGACAACTCCACCTTTGATCACATAATCGTGGCACTAAACTGCCTGACACTGTGAAATTTTTGCAGTCTCAGTATGGCTAAAAATACAAAGCGTTGTCTGTAATTTCTCAGTAATTAACTTTTTCACATAAAGCAAGAACCAGAGATAAATATGAGTTCCCTGGTTTTTTTGCTATGCCTTCTTTAGTCCTCAAGCAAACAGGACTTAATTACAGCTGTTAAAATAATGCCACAGTTTCTTAGCTAACATCTATTCCCTCACTCCAAAAATACCAATTACAATCCCTAAGGGAAAGGTTTTCCTCACTCCATCCACCAAGATCTACACAGGGAAATGTAAAACAAATTGTTCAAAGGAAACATCACAGGTCTTAAAATCTAAAGTATCTAAACTGTTTTCAACTATTTTCTGTGCTCAAGGGCATGTTAGAGATTTTCACAAAGTAGCTGTTAATGTGATCAGAGTAGATGTCATCTTGAAGTCCGTAGGTCACAGCACATAAAAGTAACTTGCAAACTTCAGAGTATAGAAACATAGGCTGATTCCCAGCAATTACTGGCAACTTCAGCAGGTCCTGCCAGTATTAAGTGAACAGAAAAATGTGTAATGAAGTTCTCCCACAATTATTTTCAGAGTTATGGGTTTTGATGTTGTACTTGATACAAATAAGCTGCAAAGTTAGAAAGGCATTGGGGGGTGGGGGGGCTTCTTTCTAAGATTGGCACTCCTTCAGAATCAAACATTAAACACCAAACCTCAGTCTCCAGCACTTCATTCACAAGTATTTATTCATGTTCTCCCTTTACAGCCCTCTCAGGCCATGTCCATGCTGTGAATCAAGAGTGGCTCGGCCCTGGAGCTGAGCACTAGCCCAGGACAGTCCCCATCCCTCAAGCATTACCTCATTCCCTGGCTCTGCTCTCAGCTGCTCGTACCAATTCCTGCCAAAACAGACCTGCTCCCAGACGTGTTAGACCTGAGAATGATACTCGGGGCCAGTTAGTGTGCTGGGGTCAGGGGTGAGTCCCTGACCCTTTTTCATTTAGCAGCAGGCTGAAGGAGGCAATGGACCCAACTCTGATGTCATCAGAAGGTGAAAAGCGTTTATGATCCTCTCTGATCTTGCATATCATAATAAATCTTGCTTTTATGAGTTGATTTTATGAGACGGAATTAAGAATCAGCAAAATTAAACACACTTTTTTTTTTTATTAACCTCTGAGGTAGCTCCAATACATTGATGTGGATCAAGCTCTACTTGTTTTCTACAAGCTCATTTTTTAACCACTTGAAAAAATATCCTACACTTCATCTCTAGGCTTCCCACATGATTTTTTGACAGATAAACTGTACTTCTACTGCTCTCTTCAGTGGAACGTGTTGTTTATCTTAATGAGTTTGGGAAATAATCCCAAAATACCACACTTAGGTGGAAAAATGCATGACTTTGTTTAGAAAATCAGGCTTAAATCCAAAGATTTTCACTCCTCTCCCTACACAGGACCAAAATTAAAGGAGTTATTAGCAACTGTGCCATGTCAGTATTGCACATCCACAAAAAAATCTAATGAACAATTGCTAAATTCACAGCTCCACTGGGATTCTTCAAACTACCTGTATATGACAAGTGTATAAAAACAGGATAAAACTTACTGAAAGATTTCCCTATCTTTAGAAGTCTTCCTTCAACTGTTCCCGTGCAACCAACTAAATCAAAATATTACCCTACAGCAGAAAACCCTTCACAGTGCAATTCATCCCAAGGAAGTCCTCGGAGATGGTTGGGCAACAAGGGAGCCAAACTTCTGTAGGAACAAGAATTACAGCACTGGAAACCTCCAGAAGCAGCCTAAAGCCTCCAGGCTCAGCAGGCTCAGCCCCCCAGGCTGCTCTAGAGAGGCAGTGCCAAGATTGTGTCCTCCCACAGCAAGCACAATATTCCCTGCAGCTGATGCCTTGATGTTTCTAAATCATCTTCCATTTTGAGACAAGTGATATCCATCAGCTCCCGTGCTGGCATCCTGGTTGATGTCCTACAGAATTCTGGTGTCTGCTGTTCTTTGGGAAATAATAGGAGGTCACATGAAAGAAGGTGTCATTTCTCAAGGGTAGGAACTGCCCTCCTGTCTCAGGTCTGTGTACTGGGTTAACATCAGCAAAGCCAAACTCTCCCAGTACAACTCCTCAAGAAATCCCTCTAGCAATGGAACATATTCCATAATACCACAGCATATTTTAACTCTTTTTTTTTTTCAAGAATGGTGTTTATCCTTCGTCCGAAATTCCACATGTAATGATGGATAACAATTCACAACACAGTAAAGGAAATTCAACAATTTCAACTCACTGAAATGTGTCTTAGCTGTTAGAAATTTAGACTATAGAGAATTATGAGACTGTTTCTTTTTCATAATAAGCATTACAATTAAAAACCATCTTGTACTTTGTGCCCCTCTCTGATGTCCCAGGCTGCCACCAAAATGCAACGTTTGCATTTTTTTTAAAGCTACGTAAATTTGGCACATACTCACCTATAGAAAAATGTATCTGAAAAGCAGAGTGAGATGTATTAAATGCTTTACATCACTGGTGATACATCAGCCTTATGTATTATTCACTCCTGAAGGAAGAAACTACTAAACCTTATCTCTTAATCCTACAACAACACTTGCTCACACAACGTGCTCTTCCTACAAAGACACCCGTAGGCTTTAGAAAGAATTTGTCTGGGAATGTTCTAAAATGTTTCCCCCTCTCTACACTGGTTTTGAAAACAGTCACAGTAAGTGAGGTCTCTCTTAATGCAGCCCCCACCAGAGAATCCTGGGACAGGCACTGCAGACAGGGAGAGCAGTGAAATTAAAAGGATTTTGAGAACTTGCTGGTTCCCTGATTTTGTTCAGTTTCAGGGGAAGGGAAACTCCCACCACCTGACACTGGAATAAACAGGGAACAGCATCTTTTGCACCCACAGGCAGGTTGTTCCAAGAGATGAAAGTTCAGGATACCATGTCTCACAACACAAAGTATGCTCACAGCAATTTGGGTCATTTTTAACAAGTGCAGTTTGATGAGATATTATAATCTCAGTGTTATGCACAAAAAATTCTAAACAACAGCCAATGTTATAGTAGACATCCACAAATGAAGGGTTGGGGTTTTTTCTTTTAACAGTTTGCATTTTCACAGTTGCGCGATCATTTAAAATTTGAAAGAACGAAATGTACCAAAACATTCAAAATCTTTACACAACCTTTTTCATTTTATAAATGAAATGTAAAGTCACCCGAAAATCACTGACCTTTTCTAATTTTTCAAAGTGTTCTCTGAGGAACTTCATGGGTCGGTCTGGCTTTGCTATACAGAGGTTTACAATGCATTCTTTTAAAATCTGTTGGATGTTGTGTTTCTGAACATAGAGTTCGCATCCCTTCAGGCTCTCATCTTCTTCCACATTGCAGGAAGCAGCAGCAGCCATCTTCAGGCTTGTAAACAGAAAACACGACCTAGGTAAGAAAATGGTGCAAGAAAGAGATAAGAGACAGCTCCCAAATCCTTTGTCAGAGAGATCTGAAGGAGCAAAGACAATTTAATATTGCCTGTTGCCTATTCAGGACCTATTGAATTTGAATGTTTTAATGTTCTGGGGCTGTACGTGGAAATGCTGAACTGTGTCATCTTTGTATGATCAACATCCCACTAAGTACAAAAAGAGGATTTTAACTCCTACATAGTGATCAATCTTTGGAAAAAACAACAAACCGGTGAAATTAACCCTACGAGGCAAGGAGTTCCAAAGACACTATTAAATGACGGCATAAAGCCTTGCTTTTCCTCTCCCCGTGGGGACTCCCTCCTGTCACCAGAAACCCAGCTTCCTGATACAGAAATTTTAGCATCTCTCCCTTTCCCAGCCAGCGACCCTTCGCGGCCCCGGGGAAGCTGGGGAGGAACGCGCAGAGCCCCCCGAAGGGAAGTGAGCCCTCCAAAGGGAAGTTTGGTGACACGGGGAGAGAACAGCCCCAAACCCTCTTTATTTCCCGCAGCGAGGTTATGACGGCTCCGTTACGAGCCCAGAACGCCAGGGCAGCTTTACCCCGGTCCCGGGGCTGGGGATGCCGGGGGGCGGCCGGGGCTGTGCGGGGCAGGCCCCGGGAGGCTCCGAGCGCCGGGGAAGCGCTCCGGGCTCGGCCGGGCGGATCTGCCGCCCCTGCCCCTGTCCCTGCTCCTGTCCCTGCCCCTGTCCCTGTCCCTGCTCCGGTCCCCATCCCTGTCACTGCCACGGGTTGCCCAAAGGGGCTGGGGCTGGCATCAAGGGAAAGGAGGAGAG
>VWZW01007179.1:30779-63713 GCA_013397115.1 Edolisoma coerulescens | reverse complement strand
TGCGGCCGCTGTCGCGCTGCCTGGCGGGGGACGCGGCGGAGCGCTGCCGGGAGCTCGCCCTGGAGCTGCTCCGCCACGGGCTCAGCCACGGCGAGCGGCCCTGCGAGGCGCTGCCCGTGCTCCTGCCGGCCCTGGCGCAGCGGCTGTGCCCGCCGCAGGGCGCGGAGCCCAGCGAGGAGCTGCGGCTCGGCCTCGTGCAGCTGCTGGGCCTCCTGCTGCAGCGCTGCGGCGCCGCCGTGGCCCCCTACCTCGGCGACATCGCCCGCGTCCTCCAGGCCACCCTCCTCGACCACTATGCCGAGGTCAGGCGGGAGAGCTGCCGGTGTGCCCTGGCCTGCGCCCGGGCCGTGCCAGGTGGGGCTGAGGGACGGGCAGCGGTGCGATGATGTGATGGGGGCACGAGGAGGGAACAGGGATGCAGGCAGCGGAGAGAGGAGAGGTCGCGCACACCCTCACGGGTGTGTTTTTCAGGGTTTGGAGGATCTGTTGGAGGAAAACCATGCCAGGAGTGTAGGCTAAGCTGTTACATGTGGGTAGTAGCAGGAGGAGGGGCTAGGGGAGGGTACGTGGGCAGTGTTCAGCTCTGATACTGTATAAAGTTAAAGCTGCCTGCTACGTAAACGCAGCAACGTTGGTCAGGCTGCTGTTCATGATGTTAGAGAAAATCATGGTGCTCCACATCTGTCACCCACATAGAGAAAGAAATAGAATTACAGAACAGCGTTAATCCCCCGCCCAAATGCATTAGTCCACCCAAAATCATCTTGTACTGCCGGCCCCAGCAACTGTTGGGTGTCATGGATATATCCATGCTACATAGAACCAGAGAGTGGTTTGGGTTTGGAGAGACCTTAAAGATCATCCAGTTCCAACCCCCTGCCATGGACAGGGATGCTGCCCACTATGGGAACTCACATGGTGGGTGTTTCTGTCTTTCTGCCCTAACAGAGCACTTCCATCTGCAGTCAGAGTCTCTGATAAAACCCTTAATGCAGACAATTTCCCACCAACACTACAGAGTTCGTGTTGATGTGATTCAGGCTACTGGAGCAGTGATACAGTTTGGGAATGGAAAGTCTGTGGATGATGTCCTGTCTCATCTGGCCCAGAGATTATTTGATGAGATTCCCAAGGTGTGCTTCCAACCCCCTGCCTCTTGGTATTTGTTTTAAATCCATTTAAAACCCACGTCATGGGTGGGTTTTTGGGTGTTTCTCTCCATGCTTCCCCAGTTTTCAGCTGTCGTGCATTCAGCTGAGATCTGTAAATACGTCTGTTGTGGTTTAATCCCAGACAGAAATTAAAGACCACACAGCCCCTTGCTCACTCCCAGCTCGTGTCACCTGTCCTGGCATTGCTCCCTCAGCTGTTTGTGCAGCTCCTCACTAGCAGAATTTAGGACACCCAAAAGTCCTTGACTTAGGGTGAATTCTACTTAGCAACAAGTAAACATCAGTGTGTTATCAGCATTGTTCTCATACTAAATCCAAAAAATAGCACCATACCAGCTGCTAACATGAACTCTGTCCCAGCTGAAACCAGGACTATGTCCCACCCAGCCTTTATCAGTTGTAAGCTGTCCCAAACCAAGGCTGGTGACTGCTGTCTGGTTCAGCAGGGTGTTGATTGTAGGTACCTTTTTATTCTAATGGTGCCTTCAATTCTGTCTTAAAATTCTCTGTCCCATCTCTCTGGGCCTTAATTCTATGGCCTTTTCAGGTCCTTAACAAACATGGTATTGGTCCCTTTGTAAGATGCAACTGAAGCAGTAATTTTAAAAGTAAGCATTCCTTTGTAGTGAACAGAGAAAGTCTTCTTCTGGAGATGTGCTTGGAAAGCTACAAATTCCAGAGAAATTTACATTTCTTACATTCTCAGGAAGGAATTAACCATGAGAATTTAGTTTTCTGAGTTAGGTCTGTAGCTTGTCTTCCTCTCAGAGCTGTGCTTTTGTGCAGCAAACAATCTAAGACTGACTAAGCCAGAGTGAAAAATGAGAATGTGATTCCTTGTGTGTTCCTTAAGATGCTTCCTGCATGTGAGGAAATGCTGAGTTCTTGTAATTTCTTCTGAGAGTATTGATGTGCTTCTCTTGGTCTTACATACAGAAGGCAAATATTATTTTTAGTATTTTTCTGTTATTTTCCTGACACATTTAAAATAGTTTTTTTGTATCCCTGTAGGTACGGCACGCTGTAACAACTGTCATTGGAGAATGGTTGTTGCACCTACGAGACAGATACTCATATTTTCACAAGCTGATCCCTCTGTTACTTGGCAGCTTCACTGATGAAATTCCTGAAAATACGTAAGTGGAATATTTTTTTCTTTTTTCTTTTTTTTTTCCCTTTAAATAGATGTCAAAGAAGTGTTCCTAAGTTCACAGATATCTTGCTTGGAGGACAAAACCCCCACTTTTGTTTGTTTGCTTGCTTTTTCTTTGACTGAAAATGTTAGCATTATCTTCAGTAACTTTTGTTGTACTGTCCTTTTATGCTGCATTCAATTAAGTGTGAGAGAGACAAAGACAGGGGTGGACAGAATTATCCCTTGGAAGAAGAGGCCTCTGTCCACTGAGTACAAAAGAAGTATAAACTCTCAATTTAATGTGCCTAGGCTAAATGGCAGGAATGCTTCCCATCCTTCCAGCTGAATTTAAGTAGTCAACTTTTCCAGAAGTCTCATTTTAAAGTGTTTTTCTTTTGGGGCCTTGGTGGTATAAAACTCTCATTTTATATCTAGGAAACTGGCTTGGACCTATTGGGAAAAGATAGGCTTGCAGTGGGAGAAAGAGAATGAAGAAGATTTGAAGGATAAGATGGATTTTAGTGTTTCACCATCTCATTATCCCAAAGGAGGTAAGTGTTGTGCTGGAAGTGGTTTTTGCTTGCTGAATGATCTCTAAGAGCTGCAGTGCAGTACTGACAGCAGAGCAGGATGTGTAATATTCATTACAACATGTAATATTAATGTAGAGAGGTAGCACATATAAAAATATAACATATATAATTTATTTATATAACATTATTTAAATTATTTCTATTAGATTTAAATTTTAAAAACTGATTGTTCAATAACCTCATTCTTTTTTTTTTCTTCATTAATCCAAAAATTCATTTTGGAGAGAGTGAATGAGGCTGCCTAAGCTGGAAAAAAGGTAAAGCAGTGGTGCAGAAACAGCAGTAAATTCTACATCACCCAGCAGCCAGGTGCACAGTGGGCACAGAGATGACTGGAAAGGAAGGCAGGAGGAAAGAACCTGGGAGCTGAGTCCTTGAATAATGAGTGCTGGTCACAGCATTAATGATCCACATAATTGGTGTGGAAGAAAAATTTGCAGTGAAATTGTTTCAGACTTGTCTGTGAGACAGTGGGATGCTACCTAAAATCTGCCAGTGTGCGTGAAGAATGTGGGAACAGAGTAATTCCCTTTATTATACACAAAACCCCCAAGATACACAGAATGGGTAGTTTACTTTTTAGTACCATATGATTTATAGGTGGCTTTGAAACGTTGTGTTTGCAGTAGCTTGAAGCTTGTTTCCTGTCTTGGGTTCTCAAAGTTAATGTTTAAAAATATTCATATGGGAGCTGGGGGGAGAGAGAGTTTACCTGGCTCATTTATTGATTTCTATACTCATATTTAACTGAACAAAAACTCTTTTGGTGTGAAAGAACAGGTTCATGCTTGACTTGTGCCTACATGACAATCACATCACAGAATACCTAGCAGCAAAATCCTTTCCATGACAGTGGGTTCCGGAGTTCTTTCTTCTTTGAAATTACACTCCTTTTTCTTTTTTTAAAAGTTGTTTTACTCAAGTAATGCTTGAATGAAAGGGGAAGTGCTTCATAATGGTGACTGGTTTGACAGAACTGTTTAGCTTTGAAGGCAGGCAAGTTGATCTGTCATCCTTCCCAATCTTTTTTCTTTCCTCCTTGTTTTATATATAATTTTACCTCAGGGGGTTGGAAATGCTAAAGAATGCTTTTACTTCCACTAGTCATGGCAGAAACATATTTCTTCTTCTGGCAGTCAGAGAATCTTTTAACAGACAGAAACTGATGAAATTGGGTGTCTAAGCTGCAGTCACTTATTTTGCAATGCCCGTGATATAGTGAAGGTCATAAAAGGTTTAATATAATTGTCCTTGGAACAGTGATTACCATTTGTACAGCTGATGGGGTTACCTTGGTCAGTTTTCTCTCGGTGTGTGTTGGGGTTTGATGTGTGTAAGCTGTTCTGGTGGGGCTTTTTAGAAAGTGACATCTACCAATTACTTCATAATGAAATGATATGTGATCTCCCAAATAATCTTCTTAGCACAATAAATATGCTTCATGAATTTGGGCAACATTCCAGCCCCCCATTAAATTGAATTTTCATGCATTTTTCTTGGTAGAATGATGCAGTTAAGGCTTGAATGTGACATACGTGTGTGTGTTTCTATATATGTGCACATGGAACTAAACCATATATTAAATAAATGACCTGATAATTTTGGACTTGACTCCCAAGTTAATGGTGACTTTTAGGTATCATTTCTTGCTGCATATCTTTACTCCCAAATGTATGTCTTATTAATAGTCAGGCTTGATGTGACAAATAGAAGAAAAACCAGAGGAAAGGATGATTGGCTGCTTAATCCTACAGATACAAAACTTTATCAGAGACACTAATATACCTTAGTTCCAAGTCATAATTTGTGATGTCCTATGACTGTGCATGGTTGATTGTTATTATGTGTGTCCTTTCTGTTTGCTCTCCACAAACATTTGGTTGGTTTGGTTTTTTGGGAGGGGGGTTTGTGTTTGGGTTTTTTTTTACTATGACAATGTATTTTAGCACTTTTTTGCCATTTGGTGCACTGGAATATTTTTTTCCAGCTGTGAGTCTGTAGTACATTTTATTTAAGTGGCTTTGTCCAGCTGTCAGACTAATGGAGCTGCCACAGCAGCCCCCTGCTTTGATCTCCCAGTGACAGATCCTGCAGGTCAGAGGGGACCAGAGGGAGATTCATACCTGGTGTCATCCAGCCAACTGCACAGCTTGCACCAAGCCCCAGCCCTCACTGCCTCAGGATACAGGTGCAGACAGTTTATAGCAGGGAAATCTTTGACAGGAGTAGCTACAGGGATAAATGCCTGCATTTGAACATCTGAAGTGAAGGAATTGCTGATAAAGAATGGTCCAAATTCTTCAAACTAAATTCTGCCTCGGGTCGAATAGGATGCCAGGCCGAATTTGCTGTCTCAAGTTGATTTCTTTATTTGACCTTTTGCTACTCATTGTCAGTTTTCATAATCCAAAATGTTTCCTCCATTGACAAAAGAAGCAGCAATTCATGTCCTGATGCTTGAGTTTTACTTTTTTCCCTAGTTAGGTATTTCATAGGTATTTCTAAGCCTTTTGTATCCTCAGACCGTTTACTTTAGTCAGTTTTCCTTTTAGCATTTGTAGTTGCACAGGCCAGTGCAGGAAAATATCCTGAGACAGCTCAGTCATTTTCTTCCTGAGCATTTACAGGAGAACTCTGTATCAGAAATAAAAAATACACTCACACATTTCATGTATTTTGACACCTCATAATGAATGATGTCTCTTTCTTAAAACAGCGTGTGAACATTGTGAGTGGCAATTATGAAATCATGGTTCTCAAAGAACAACTCCTCAGGTTTTGTTTGTATAAGGATATACAGTGTTAAGAAAAGGAAATAGACTGTATGGGAAAAAAAAATCACTGAAAAAGTTTATTGCTGCTGTTTGGAAAGGGCTGTCACAGCTTTATCTGTAAAGTACAGAGGAGGACATTTGTTGGATGCTTGTGATATTGGTCAAGTTGCTTTTCTGAATCTCAGTGATTTATAAATTAACTATCAGGTAAATTTGATGATTACCAAGACAGTACAGAGGGCATTTGTTGGGAAAGGTAAGTTTATTAGCTCTCCAGAAGTCTGCATCCTTTGTTGAGGCAGGGAATATGTATTTGTAACACTTTGGGGTTCTGTTTAAAATCAAAAGATAACCACAAAAACTCACTTTCCACAAAGTCATCACAAATTAAATTCAGTCTTAAGAAAAAAAAATATATCTCCCCCCAATTCCTGTATCATCTTCCATAGCATTTTAAATGCACTTTTCAATTTTTGGAGACATTGAAGAGGGACTCCAGTGAGCTGCTTTTCCTGGGAAAGCCTTAGAAAGGAGATTATATAATAGCTGTGATTTTTAAAACACTCTCATTTTGTTGGCCTGATCTGTTACACAGCATCTGTACAAGCCAGAGTTCTGTGCCCTTTCTGCCTTCAATTTGCCAGATACACTTTTAACCTTTTCCTTTAGAGGGCACAGTTGACATTGTCTGTTTTACTGCAGCTCACATCCTCTGGACTATTTGTGACTTCTGCCTTTCTTTCCTCCTCCAAATTATATTTAACTCAGCATTTGCATGCAAAAGTCTTTCTTCTGTTTATCTGTGTGTGTTTCAGTTTGTTTTTCGTGGGATTTGTGTTGCTATCAAAATTAAAGGGAAATTATTAAGCTGTGTTTTCCAGAGTGGGTAAAGACACGCATTCATTTCAATTCCCTTTCTCTTCTCCTTCTGTAAACATTTTAAAACATGATATCTAAATCACCATCCAGTAATTAAATACATAAATAGTCAAAGAGCTGTGTGGAGAAACTTGAAGAAATGCACCTTGCACAGGTAAATTCCTCAGCAGCATTTGGAATATTTTGTTCTGTGCTGAAGCAGACACCCAGAGCTCTTACCTTGCAGCTTTTAAACTCTTCTGAGAATTACTATGCATTGGCTTTTCCTTTGATATTTCTTTTTGGGTTGTTTTTGTTTCTTCTAGAGACTCGACCAGGACTGGGGTGTCGGGAACTTGTGTCGAGAAACCTCTCCAAAATCCTCCCAGGGCTCTGTCATGATATAACAGACTGGGTTGAAAGCACAAGAATCAAAGCATCCCAGCTGCTGTACACGTTACTGCTGCATGCAGAGGATCACAGCACCCAGCACATGGAGCTGCTGCTTCGAACTCTGTACCAGGCGTGCTCGGATGAAGAAAGTGAGGTGGTTAAAAATGTAAGTTTGACCTGTTAAAGTAGCTGTTGTACACTGAATAAAGACTTTACAGTCTTCAGTCTGTCTTCTGAAGGTTGACTTTACCTTAGGTCACTGGAAATTGCCCATGAGTGAAGGGTCAGGCTCAGGTTTTTATGGATGTTAAAAACGTGTGAACACTATACTTTGCTAATGTGTTAAAAGAAATGTATTCTTCTGTTATTGGTATGAAGACCAATGGTAAAGTTATTTAAATACTGTTTAGTTTGTATGCCAACCCCATGAAGCATCGATAATAATCTCTCTGAAAATTATATGCAGTGGATTAGTGTAAAAGCCTTGGGGCAACAAATTCAAGGTAAAAAAATGTGCAGGTCATGCCCTTTCAAGTTAATTCCACTTATCTCCCCCTGCTCCATAATCCAGCCATATACTGAGGTATGTTTATTCCATGTGATACCCATATTCAGTGTTTGAATCTTTGACTTAATGCTTGGAAAATGTGGAGGGGTTTTGTGAGGAATAATTAGTTTCATCTTTTCTAACAGTTGATTCTTTCAACACTTTGATCAACAAACCAGTAAAACAGATGCAGTTGAAGACATGAGATAAATTTAGCAAAAGAAAGACAGGTGGTACAAATGCTTTTACAATTTTAAGATAAAATCTTCTGTTCCTGTTTCTACACAAGGAGGAGAACATATGTATAATAAAAATATATCCACGTAACTTACTTTAAAGTTACAAATTTTATTGCTTTGGGAAATTGGAAGAATGTGTTCTGCTTACTGGATGCAAATAGTCCATCCAAATGGCCAACCCTAAATTAGGTTTTTCTTTAGGTTCCTGCTCTCAGTTGGGCTATAAGAAAACACAAATAATTAGGACAATAAGACCACATAGCCCTGCTGTCCTGTCAGATTTCCTATCAAGTGCTTATTGCCATAAATCTAAATTCAGAAGTATGTGTTCAAGCAGCACATAGCTGTCCCTTGCCTTTTATTGACCATACTTGTCTCTTCTTGGAATTCCACCACTAATTTTCTCACAGGTGCTTCCAAGAGGTTTATTTCTTGTTAGGAGATGATTTCAGTATTTAATTTTACTTTTCCGTGTGCCAAACATTAAGATTCAGCAACTTGTGGTTTTGAATGCCTTTTATCTCTTAGTGATGCTGCTTCCCAGGGTACTGTGATAACCTCCTCTATAGTTTGTCACTGTAGGAACCCATTTCAGAGCAGCCACCAACCTGGAAAATGTCCATGTCTTTCTCCAACCTAGTAATACCAAATGAGATCCCTTCGATTTTTTCCCCTGTTAAAATGAGTAAATGGATCCGTACAAATGTATCAAATGATATTTTTGAACTCTTTAATTGCATTGTCCAGGTTTCAGAGCACTGAGAGTGCTTTTCTTTCTCTATGGCAAATACGGAGGAGGACCGGGTTCACATCTACACAGAGTATGTTACAACTCCTTTGAGTCTTTGTGAAAAGAAACAGCTCTGTATAGTGCAGATTTAAACTGTAGAACTCATGACTGTGTGCCTCCATTGAGACTAAAACAACTAGCATGATTCAAGTATTAATTAGGTGCAAAAAAAAGTCATAGCTAAATCACTAGACTAAAAATGACAGAGAAAGGGAGATAAGATTTCGTGTTTGGGGAAATGAGCCAACCATGAAATCCGTGGGATAGCAAGAAGTGTTCCTGTTGCAGCAGTAGTTGATCATTTCTTTATTCATGCACATGATTGTAAACACTGGGCACCAGTCAGGCAGTGAGCTCTGGTGTGGTGGTATTTCATGTGGAATACAACATCCTGATAAATCTGCAAGGCAGGGATCCAGGGGTGTCAGTGCCATGGGGAATACCCAGTAATTTAAGCCTTTTCAGTTAAAGAAGTGAGCTGGAAAGCAGTGGGCAGTTCCCCCATGGCATTGCTTCCACACTTAACCAGATCTGTAATGTCAGCTGCAAGGTGTAGTACAATAACAAAAAATTCCTCCTTCGGGTTTTTATAGTTACAGCTTTTCATAAATGGGGGTGGTGCATTAAGGGCAAGCCTCAGAACAGCGTTTGAGGGACAAAATGCTAAACCACTGAATGTGCAACATCTGGTTCTTCTAAAGTGGAAACTTTATTACAGTGATGTTGTACACTTTGTTTCTGTGCGCTGCTTTCTCATGGAAGTTTGTCTGATGTGGGGAAGGCTGCTTGCATGCCTTATTATGTGCTTACTGAACACGTCAAGAAAATTCCTTCATGCATATAATCATTACTGAGCGAGTGGAAAAGGCCTACAAGGCAACTGCTGAAGCATTTAAAATAACAGCTGGAATCATAAAAGGAAAAAAAGTCATGATACATTGAATGGTCTTTGTGTTTTCAGGAAAATCCTCAAGTTATTCCTGTTCTTTTTTCAGAGTGTGAAGGCAGCAGAACTGATTGGAATGTTTGTCAGCCCTAAGGTGTCTTTGAAATTAATCACCTCGGCCTTTGGGCAGACACCCAAAGCATCCTGTGTAATGGTTCTGGCTGCAGTCATTCGAGGTAGCCCAAAAGAAATCCTACAGCCTCATGTGACCCAGCTGGGCAGCACCCTGTCACAGGCTGGAGTGTGTCAGAGATCTGAAGAGGTAAGAGATGGAAAACACACAGCAGGATACAGCCTTTGAACAAATTGGTTTTTTGCTTATTCTCCCTAAATGCTCCCATTCCTGTCCCTCCCTTGCACACCTGTCTCAGGATGTAGTTGTGGATGTGTGTCTGAGACAAAACAGGAGCTTCCCTGTTCTTCCTGGGCCATGTTGTGGTCTCCTGGGGAAATCTGCTGCTTCCAAAAACTTACCAACAGTCCGTCCTCTCAGCAGATTTGGTTCAAGTTTGGGAACTGCTGTAAAAGCCTTCACATAGTGGTAAGAAAATGAAGAGGCAAGGCAGGGAGAGAAGCAGATGTTTAGTGAGTACTGTACTAGCAAAGGACTACCTTGGCTGGTCCTGAGCTAGAGTTTAACCCATGTTTTGAAATTCCTTGTGCTCACAATCCAAACAAGATCGTGCATTTCAATCCTCAGCAGTAAAAGTGACTGAAAATTTTGTAGTCTATTGTAATTGGCATGTCAGGTTTCCCAAGATTCCCTCATAATGTTATCTGATTTTTGTTTTGTACTCTTATTTTCCATTTTAAAAGGAAGGTACCAGTACTTTATGTGTACATTTAGGAGCATGTTTTGTAAATTTTTGACCTTGGTTACTGCTCTTGAGTGAAAGACTAGAAGGAAGACCTTTATCAGTTAGAAATTTACTTCCAAGTGTATCCTTAATTAATAGCTGAGCCCAAAGACCATTTTTATTTCAGCATTTGAAGAATATTCATCAATTTCTATATAAGGAGATGAGAGATTCTCTTAAACACATGGATATTTTTTAACCTGCAGGATTTTCTTTTCCTTCCTGTGTTCAAATGTAGAAATAGATCTGTTAGAGATGCACAAGAGGAATCCCCTGTAATTTTCCCCACAAATGAAATCCTGGCTTTCATTCCAGCAGAAGTTTGTTAGACCTTTGCTGTTAAGATGACCAAAAAAGGGCCAGTGCTGTGCCTTGAGGAACTCTGACTTCATGTCAGATGTAGGCTTCCCTTAAAACAGTTATTCATGTGTGCAGACTGAATCTGGCCTAATTGTCTTTTTGAGCCAATGTAAGATATACATTTCAAGTTCTTCCCTCATTAGGTTTCTTCCCTAATGGAATATGTACCAGTGATGCAGGAATTAACCTTAATCTCCATGAAACCCATGATGATTAGGAGCTCATATGAGTGGAAGTATTATAACCTGATTGTTCAAATAACAATTCCCTGAGGTATATCTGCAAAATTGCTGTGAGGTGGGAGCTTACCACTTCCATTTGGCATTAGCTCCAGGAGTCAGATCCATCTGCAGCTGAAGGTTTGGCAGAACTGTTCCAGCCTTTAGTCTTGGAAAACAATCTCTGTTTTAGCCAGCAAATGTTGCACAGCCACTGTTTAGCTAAGGATTGACCATGTCTGTGAGATTAATAACAGCTATGGCTGACCTGTTCCTGGACTTGATTTATTTTTTGGGAGTAAATTTGTAACAATGGCCCCTTCTTTTCCCTGACAGCTTCATGAATATCTGATGCACTTTATCATAGAAGTCGTGGCAAACTAACTGACAATAGTATTGACTTCAACTGGTATCAGTTGGATCAAGATAAAATGAATTATATGGCATCAAATGAGATAAATTGGCTGAGATAAAAGCAAACGCTCAGGTTTTCTTGGTTTATGTATTTTTAGCTGTTATTGTTCATCCAAAACAGTCAAACATGGAATAATATTTCAAAGCGTTGTAACAAATATGTTGTTAATTAACAAATTGCACTTTAGAAAGAGAAAGTACTATCAGCAAGCACTCCAAAATGCTTTGATGTTTTTATTCACCATTCACCAGTGGAACCATTGTGTAGTTAAGAGCAGGGTCATTTATTTTGTTAACAGGACAAGGTAAATACAAACAAACAGTGTGGGGGGAAGATTATATTGTATTTTATAAAAAGTAGAATACAGGTGATTAGAAGAACTAACATGAAATTACCAGTATGTTACCAATGGAAGGGATTATACAGTGCTCAGATTTTATAACTGTCATTTCCCATATCTCTCCTTTAAAGAGAATGTTATATTTGCTAAGAAAACATAATAAATATGTGCTTTTATTAATAAACAGGTCTTTTATATGGAGCAGCTGCTTTATTGTGTGCAAGCATTGATTGAGGTGTGCCAGGAAGACTGCAAAGAAATTAGCTTGCAGCTAATGAAAGTTTTGGTGAGCATCATGGCAATACCATCTTCTCAGGACCTTAGAGAAAAGGTAAACCATGAGCTGGGTTAATATTTTGTTGTGGTTTCTTCTTTTCCTACTGATAAGACACTTGATGTAAACAGAGCCATAATTATTTGTGGGGAGTATTTGTGGCTAGTCTGAGGTTGTGCATCTCTCACTGTACAGACTGTACATGGTTAGGACCAGAATTAAGGCTGGAGTTGGGTTTACAATTTGGGACAGCAGCACCTGGAGAATTATTTTTCTTCATAATTTTGATTAAAAGCTTATCGAGTTAAAGAACATTCTGGTTCCAAGAAAGGCCTTGGAATTCAGTTTTATTTTGTGGTGAAAAGCATCTAGTAGCTGCAGTTACAACTAGAATTTTATTTTTCTCTAAGTGTGTTTAGGTGAGGTTTCAGAATAGATGGCTTGAGGTGCATTACTGGAGCATGGAAATCTTGGAGCTGGATGGGGGCAGCCAAGGGGCTAGAAGAGCACTTTATTTGGGTGGGTATTAATCACCTGTCCACAGTTTAGGTAAAGTTTTGGAACAAGAAGTGTCCAAGCTTTTATGTTTGTCACTGGATTCTGCAAAGCCTTGGGCATGCTGGTGGTGCTGGTTGAACTGTTGATATTTACTTTTTAGTGGATATAAGTCACTGTGAATGTTTGGTTATACACAGGAAAAAACTGAAATTTATTTTCTGGCTATTAAAGAACAATTCCCTTAGAGGTCAAGAGTACTACTAGCCTTAAAACTGTGATGATTTCATAGTGATTTTTTTAATCTTTAGCCAAAGATCTGACTGATTTTACAGTAGTTGACCTTTTTACCTCCCCACAAGAAACAAAAGTTTAAATGTCACAGGAATGCTTTCAAATCGAGGACATCTGTACATGCCCAGATAATAGATGAGCTTTTTTGGCTCAGCATTGTCTCCCCCACTTCTTTTTCTCTTCCTCTTTCTTCCCCGAGCTAAATATCATATAAATCAGCGAGCCATCCTCACGCAGTACAATTATGACCTATCCCAGCTGTCTTTTTTTAAACACACACCTTGAGTGCAGTGGCTATTCTGCTTCCTCTCCCCTTGCTCCCAGGCATGGTGTTCCAAAAGCCTGTGGAGCATCAGGATTTATGGCCCCAGAGCTGACAGGCTGCCTCCGAGGAGGCGCTCGCTCAGAAACCTCTGCAGGAAGAAATAAAGTGCAACAAAGCTTGAAACAAGTGTTGGAAAGACTTTGCAGGTCAAAGAGAGGTGGGATGATGATCTGTCTTATGGAGAGTGGGATTTGGGGGGGGGTTGGAGGTTTTTTTTGTTTGCTTGGGGTTTTTTTTTAGGCAAAAAATCAGTCTGGGTAAGCCTTGGACAGATGGATCTGGAATGTTTTGTGGTATCTTGCCTGTTTATCCCTGCAGTGGTCTATAAAGTCAGCAATGTCCATTTAAAACCTTACAATTTCATGCTCCTACGAAGAAAGCAGTTTCATGGAGATAAATCCTGATTTTCATAAACGGAAAACCTAATCTCCTGAGATTACTAAAGGTTTAAGATGTTCCTGCAGTTCCAGATGATTTTTTAAGTTGACAGTACTTTGGATGAGAATCCTTTTTCTCATTAGCCTTTCTTTCAGCTAGACACATACAAAATCTGGCAGTGAGATTACATAATTGCAATATTTCAAAATTGTCACAAAGACAAATATGGCTTGAATTTTATTTTTTTCTGCAGTTACTGATTATTCCAAAACTTCAAAGTAAGCTGTACAGCTTGGAGTAGGCAAGAAGTCCCTGTTAAAATAGCTTAAGAACATGTAGAACAAAAGTATCACAGCTGCTGTACAAGTATGAATTTTTTGTTCAGAAATCTGTATTCAGACTCAAAAGATTTTGAGTCTAAACATAAACTATTCAAAATTTTGCACTATAGAACTTTAATTCAGGCTTTATTGCAAGAGGACAGAAGATCACTGAGATGGTGGAGACCACAACTGCTGTGACCTGATGGTGAAGACTCAGGCCTGGCCTGATTTTTGGTGTTGTGTCCATCTGTGGTTGGGGGCTGAGGGAATGGCCCAGGACCAGCAGCTGAGCACAGCAGAGGCACGAGGAGCAGGGTGGGCACAGCCCAAAGAGACTGGAGCCATATCAGTTGTTAGAGTCTGTTAGGCATGACTTGAGCTTGTCAGGGATTTAACTGGTGACCTAAAGATAAGGTTTTGTTTCATTACCAGTGCCCTGTGCTAGCTTGGCTCTTCTTTCAGCACACTGGTTTTTAGCAGGAAAATATTGTGTGGTTAAACTTGTTAGCTTTCAAACAGAGGAAAGAAAATCACCTTTGCTGTTTATTTGTGTTTAACTGTGAGACGCTGCGTAATGAGAAAATATGTATCAGTCTGCTGCCATATTTAATTTATTCTCTCTTTTTTTGTTTTTAATTTGCGCTCTTGAAACCATGGAATTTACTTTAAATCATATGTGAACAATGTATTCTTTTGTATCTCTTGTTCAGTGGAAAAAAAATCGTGTGTGTTATGGTGGGATTAATAATGAGGAACAGTTTCTATCCTGACATATTCTGTAAAATGTTCCAATTAATTTACAAGTAACTTATATGTAAAATATTCATTTATCCAAGTTGTTTTGGCTGTCTGGCAGAATGCTTCCAGAAAGGAGAAATCTGTTGTGCTTGAGGCAGGCAAACCTGCTTTAAGAGTAACCTTTGTCCTTAGCAAATCCTGATTTATTTATTTTTTTCTTAGAATTCTCATTTATTTTCTCCACATCTGGTACTTCCATAAAAACATCTTTGTCTGGCAAGTGATTAGTCTGGAAGAGTCTGAAGGTCCTAGACATGTTTGAGCTAACTTGTGTGGTTGAGTTCAGCTTAAAAATATTAAAAATATGAGTACAATTTGCAGTTCTACTGAAGCACTTGGAGTCCAATGATGTCACTCCCAGCACTGCACTCCATCTTTCCCTGCTGGAACTGGCCCTCCTGGCTGCACATTATTCCTTAGGGAGGTTCCTAAAGGTGCCTTGCTCCCCATTCTTGATTCACACTCTACTGAAATCACCAGGACTACAGATTCTGCTTCCAGCACACTTTTCATCTCTTCCTTGGAGAAGTTTTATACTTCTGGTAGGAGCCTTCAGGAATTGTAAAAGCAAATTTTCTTGTGCTTTGAAATACATCTGCTGCCAGTGATTAGGAAAATCTATAGGTGTCCCTGCCAAGCATGCTCATGTCTGGAATTCATTTAGTAGTTCCTTTTACATGTTTCATTTGTTCATGTTTTATTTGCATGTCTCATGGAATAGTCTTAACTCTAAATATGAAGAAGATATTTCGGATGTAACAGTGAATTTTGGTACTTCTAAGCAACAGAAGTTGAGAATTTCAAAATGAGCCTGCCCAGCTACTGTAAAGAGAGAGCATCTTTCATATTTAAAACTCGAGGGAGAAAAGGGAGAGGGGAAATGCCATGTCTTCTCTTACCTGCAGCAGTAATAGTTTTTGGAAGCTGCCATAGCATGGGATTGTGAGAAATTCCCCCTATGTTAATGTTTTAAAGCATTCTTAAATTAAGGAGAAAAATCACTACATCTTTGAAACCACTAGGAGCCTTTTTTGTGATGTGGTCAGTTTTTGGATAGGTCTGCACATGGATTAGAGACTCTCTCATTTTGCTGTTTGGTTGCTGCGTTCCTCATTATTTCATTTTGAAATCAGGACAAATGTTTCACTTCAAATAAAATTAATGGATATAGACAGTATAGTATAGACAGACATTAAATATCAGTCTTGATTGTTTAATGGAAACTATGAAAATCTTCCCATGTCTCTTCTGTTCTTGCAGAATGAGTTTTAAAGATTTTGTTGGGTTGGGTTTTTTTTATGGTTTCAGTTAAGTATCCTGTCTCTGTTTTAACAGGTGGAGAAAACAATGTCTTCATTAGCTGAAGTGCAGCAATTGGAAAGTTTTCATTGTCTCTACAAGCAGCACATAATTCAGCTGATGGAGTGGGTTTCAGTGTCGTGTGAAGGGTGGACCTGCTATTCCCCAGAAGTGTTGCAGTTCGAGGTCATTGCAACCCATTCAGGTACAACTTATTTAGTTCTAAAAAAAAACCCAGTCAGAATCTCCACAGCCTGCAGCCAGCTTGTGTTTTGTAATGAGCAGTGCAATATTCAGAACCTTCACAAGGACATGATGGAAAGCCAAAGAAATCTTGAAGCAGCTCCTATTCCCAAAGATTCCGTGGCTGCGGGGAGAATGCTAAAAGCACTTAAGGAAAAGTGCACTTTTCAGGGGAATGAAATAGCTGAGGATTAAGGGGAGACAAACTGGTGCAGCTTTTGTCCAAAAATCCATCTTTTTTTTCCATCTATTCACTAGTCTTTCATAGGACACACCTCTGTAACAAACACTTCCTCACTGTTGCTCTCCAGCCCGTGGCTGTGCAGAGGTTACTGAGCTCTCCTCTGCCACAGCTCCCCAGGTGGCATCTGCAGCCAGGGACACGCTGACAGGCAGTGCTCTTCACCTACACACCCATTTTAAGGTTATTAAAATGGCAAGTCCTGTTTGTTTGTTTTTTCCTTCCTGTTGGTTGGAAGGGGGATGGAGACAGCCAGTTCAGTGAAGTATCACTGTGGCTGCTGCACACAGTTGGATGTGGATAGGTGTTTTTTTAAAGGAATGTATCTTCTGCATTTAACCCTTGAATCTCAAAAAAACCTGCATCAAACCTGTGTGAAGCACCCACTTGCTGGTTTGTGCAGCAACCAGCATAAGTACTTTTTTGGTTTTCATCTGTGGAAAGAACAAAAAGTTACTTCAGCGCAAGATTTGAGAGGCCAACTTTTCTGTATATTTGTGCTCCCATTTCCATGACTGAGGGACTTCTAGACAGTTGTCTCTGTTTTCCTTAATGCTAAATAAATCATCAAATGTCTGGGCAAACATTTTGGCTTGCACCCAACACTGGTAATATGCTATTGTCTGTGTTTTCTGTCTGACACAGCAGCTCCTAGAGCTATTTTTTTTTTCTTTCTTTTCATTCCCACACATAATGTTGTTTTTAATCAATTTAATCAGCTTTACTCAATTCATATTTCTCAGTTTTTGCTGTTTTCCAGGAGCATGTGCTTAAGCTGAAATTAGCAATGTAGTTTATTTTGTTTATTTTCCATCTGTTGAATTAGCTGTTATCAGTTTGATGTAGTAGTAGTATCTTGTGAATGTCTCAGAACTCACATGAAGCAATGTATCTTGAATAAATGCTGTGAAAATAAAGACCTATTTGTTGGCACAGACATTTAGCAAACTGCAGTTCAACACCCTGTATTGCTTCAGTCTAGACAGTGAAGATTTGGGGTTTTTTCATTATTATTTTAAACATTAAATTTCCAGATATTATTAAATGCCACTGAACTTGTTTTGGAATCTTGAATACTTCAATCTGTCCATCCCATGTGTGAGGAATATTCTTGTCATCCTAAATACCAGTGTTGTGTCTCCTCTGGAAGGATTTTCTGAGTTACTGGAGTTGAATGGAATGTGCATCTTAAGGATACAAAGCTGAAGAAGTTCCTAAAGGAAAGTAGTTTATTGCAAAAATAGAGCAGAAAGAGCATTCCACAGCAAGAAGCTTGCAGAATAAAGCATGTGTACAGTCTTTATGTACTCTTCCTCTTTAGGAGCAGGCAGATGTTAGTCATTATCAAGGAGAAAGGCACAAATTTCCTCCAGTTGTGGGAAAATAACTTCTTAAAATGTAGGGATAGCAGCTTAGAGTTTTGTTTGTTTATTGTTTAAATTTATCATAGGATGTGAAAATATTAACAAACTGAATAATTGATTTAGAAGATATTTTTATTGCTATTTTATAGCTATTGTATTGTCTTACAAGATGAAAATAAGCATTATTGAAACATGGAGAAGGAATGCTGCTGCAGTAATTGTATTATCCAAGTTTTCAAGCTGATCCTTTCAAACAGTCCCTTTCCTGTGCCTCTGGGAGTCATGAACATCTCAAAATGCTGCATGTGGGAAAACTTGAAAGAAGAAAGAAGTGTAGTTAGTGCTGCTGTGTGGAGAGGTGTCAGGATCATGCCACATTCAGTGCAGTTTTTCATTAAGTTTAATAAAACCAAAGCTTTGTGCAAAGCCTCAGACTTTCAGAGTCAGATGGGAACAGCGTTGATCCTGCAGCCAAAATGCCCTCTTGTACTGATGGTCCCAGCAACTCTGGGGTGTCATGGATGGATCCATTCCAGGGTCATGACGTGATAGAATGGTTTGGGTTGGAAGGAACCTTGAAGACCATCCAGTTTCAACCCCCTGCCATGGGCAGGGATGTTGGGGAAGATGAAATAGGAAAACCTTATAAATATGATTGCCTGGCAAAAGATGCTGAGAATATGGAAACTATAAGTGAGGTTGAAATGAAAGCCAGCTTTGAGATACCAAGCCTTAGTTACTGAACAACTGGAAAACAATGGTCTGGCCACTGAGGCTAATCCCCCCTATGAGTGAACAATACCCTCTGCTTGCAGACAGGTCCAAGGGTCAGAGCAGACCCTACTAGCTTGGCAGAAAGGGTCCAAAGAGTAGTTTTTAGGGTTTAAAATGTAACACAGTATGGTAATGTAATGATTCTTATAGGCTGTATGTAAATGCTATAGGATTTGTATCTTGTATTAGATTGGTTAATGAAAATTAGAATATTCAGCACAGAAGACAATTTATAGCATTGTAAATGAGAGTCTCTCTCTCTTGCACGCTTACTCCCTTGCTCTCTCTCTCTCTCTCTTGCTTCCCTTGCTCTTCTGCCCTGCCTCGAGCTGCGCCAGCAGCTCCAAGCAGGGCCCCTATACCCACACCTTTTGCAATAAACCTCATGCTCTAAAACAAACCTCAAGAGATCTCTCGTCTCTAGAAGTCCTGACCGTCCAGACCGACAGCAGGTCCCACAGAAGTTTCTACACAGGGACACCTTCCCCTATCCCAGGTTACTCCAAGCCCCGTCCAGCCTGGCCTTGGCCACTGCCAGGGATGGGGCAGCCACAGCTTCTCTGGGCAAATGTGGTACAGCAATACCAAGCTGACTAAATGAGATGTGGGGAACTGACCTTCAGGCTGCCCTGGCCAAAAATGGGGGGTACCTGAGCCCGTGGGGAGTTAGCCTGGGAATTTGTTCACCACCTCAAACGGGGTCGTGTGGATACTTCAACAGCTGCCGTGCACAAGTGGGAAGAGAAGAACTATTTTAACACCACTCATGTTACAAATTTTAATGCACCTACATATGAAACATCTAAATAGAGCTTACTAGCATTCTGAAATAAGCCTTACATGTTTGTTTCCTAGGTCCTGTCATAGGTGAAGCTCTGGATGACTTTATTCTCGTTCTGAAGACGTGTCTTCAGCCAAACAGAGATCCCCAGATGCGGTTAAAGCTTTTCACTGTTTTATCCCAGTTGTTGCAGAAAGCAAGTGAAACCATCAATTCTCAGGGGTAAGTGGAGGTCTGATTTAACTCAGCTATTTGAAAACTGCAGTGGCTTTAAGATGTAATGACCATGGGAATTATTTAACCCCTGTAACTGTGTCCTTTTGAGCGTGGCCAGAAGAAGAAAGATTTTCCAACCATTTTCTACAGAAAATTTTTCTTGCTGTAATTTTTAACAATGATAAGAAGGGTGGAGTGCAATAATTAAAAAATTATTTGTTTTAAACTAATTTGTGTCATCTAACTGAGAATGCAAAGCCCTTGGAGCCAAGAAACCCAACCTGATGAGCTGCCAGCTTCATTAAAATTCTCAGGAAAGGGAAATTATCAGTGTGGAAAAAGCAGAAGAATGTTTCAAAGTAATTCTCTCAGTGAGTACAGCCACACACCACCCCAGCTCTGCACACAGCAGTGCTGGAAGTTGTTTTGCTCAGGGCAGTGTGAGTGATCTTTGTCAGGATGAGATACATCCAGGGAGGGTCACAGACCTGTTTGTGTGAAGGATGGACCAGTCCAGCTCATTATGAGGCTCTGTCCTCTGACAACAAAAGCAAAGCCATGAATTTTACCTGTAGGTTTATCTTCAAGACCTAAAAGCAGTGGAAGCAGCTAAATGCCTCTTTGAAGTCTTGATGCTGCTTACCATGGACACAGCAAATGTTTTCATGTAGGAGGTAACATGTAGAGTTTTTGTGTTTGAAGCATTGTTTGCAAAACATTTTTGGAGGTTTTGATTTGTAAAAGCCAATCCAATTTTGCTTAAAATCACCTGGGTTTAGGATGTTAAATTTAAAAAAAGAAACAACGAAAACATACACATAAAACCCCAAAACACAGCAATCCACGAACATATAAAGCAAAGTGCAGCAGTGTCATAAAAGCAGAAAAGGAATCAATCCAGAACAAAAATGTATAAAAAATAATTAACATGGAATGAAAGTTTAAGCATGCAAGTTCATAAACCAATTTTAATGCAACCCCAAGCTCTGCTTTGTAGATCTGCATAAGAGGAGGGCATTAATGTCTCTGCAGATACATTTTAGTTCTCTTGTATCCACTTGAGAATAAAGTATCAACTCTGTAAATACAAACAGCACAGACAGGATATTTTCTTTCATGGAAATGACTCACTTTTAGAATTAAGTTACACTGATTTACAACAATGAGATCTGAAAATGGAAAGAGGGAGAATTTAATTGCATCAGCAACAGCAAAAATAAAATCTTAATGGTAATGGGAGATAGTGTTGGGAAGTAGGAGTAAGTTCAGCTGCACTCTCACATGCACTGCTGGCAGTAATTTGTTTAGCTCCTTAAAATGGTTCTCAGAGTTTAGATAGGAAGGCTTTTGGTTATTATGCTAAACACAGTTGTGTGGTCACCTAATTGTGTTTGAGTCTGACATGATTGAGTCAGATAATTGCCAGATCTTGCTTTACTGATTCTGTTTCAAGGCACTAGAACAAACATTCTCACAAATAGCCCAGCACCATGGTTAACATAATGCTGATGGAATTTACCTTTGTGTTTTGACAGATCGTTCCTCTCACTGCAGTTTAACAGAAGGTTTTATTAAAAACAGAAGCAGCTACTGATCAGATAGCACAGACAGCACAGAGCTGCTTTTAGCTTTGGAGCTGAAAGGAGATTTGGAATGCTGGTGATCATTAGTTATATTTCTTTCCGACAACTTTTTTAATAGAAAATTATTAGTGCTCAAAAATGTGTTTAAAACACCTCATCTAAAGGGCTTTACAGATGTAAACGTGTCTAATGGGACGTCAGATGTCTTGTTATTACTTAAGTGCCATCTGCTGACAAGAAGCAGCAGTGGATGGATCTCTGACTTCTTCAGAGTGCGAGGGCTCCCTTGCCAAGGGGAGGCAGCAGCCAGGTGTATCTATTTCCATCGTGTTGCAGGTGTGTGTCAGCACATCACTGAGGCCTGGCAGTGCAGCTTTAGTCAGGTCATACCTGGCTAACAGGGACTACCTGCAGTGTGCGTTCTTTTTTCAGCACTCACTGGTAATTGTTAGTTGTTAACATGGAGCTGTTACGTTCCTCCTGTGTCTGGCACGTCACTAAAGGGGCCCCTCGTTCACCCTGGCAGTGTAGGACTCTTAGAAAAGTCAACAAGAGCTTGTTCCCTGTGTGGAAGGTGGGGATGTGCTGTTTGGCACTCAGGTTGCTGCAATTTGAGTAGAGCTTTGAACAGAGTGGGACAGAACAGAGCCAGGGTAGATTCAGTGTATTTGCACCCTGCTAGCTGCTCTGCAAGGCAGAGGCAGCAGGGATAACCTGAGCCTCAGCTGCCAGCCACAGCCAGCCACTGATGTCTCTTTGATGCAGCAAAGTATTAATTCACTTGTAAGATCTATATTTTTTCTTCTTAATTTAAGATTGTTTGAGCTTTAACTAAATGGGTGTGAGGGAATCCTGCCTATTGTAATTGCTGCCTCTCACAGCAATTTTTAGCATTATAACAACCCATTCAATGGAGGAGGGGGAAAAAGCATCAGCAAAAACATCATAGATTTATGTGTTTGTAATAAAAAACCCTACTATTGGGACTGGCACCATCAGAAAATCCTGCAGATCTCTCATCTTTGGTGGAGACAAGTTTCTGAGCCAAGAGAGAGCTGAAATATTCCGTGTAGGCTCCCTGCAGTATCAGGAGCTCAGGTGTCACCAATAGCATTCATTCTTTTCACATTACAAATACTTTTCACTGGACAGTCTCAAAGGGCCTCACAGATATTAATGAATCCTCACAGCATTGCACGGGGTGTTATCTCCACTGCACAGACAGACAAGGTGAGACACAGAGAAGGTAAGTAGTTTACCAAGATAACACTGAGTCATGGTCGTTGTCTGAAGTGGGAGAAAGTCTAGCCTCTCCCTTCCATGAATGTCAGGTATTTGTTTAAATATTATCTAGAAAAATTAAGTTATGAAAAGCTTATCACATGCATTACAATCACACTGGCTTATAAGATGTTATTTTTTTTTTTTGCAGTCTTTTTTTTTTCCCTTTTCTGCCCATGTTTCTATGACAGAAAATTCTCTTTTACATCCTGTCAGTCTCTTTCTCACTTTCTCATGAACCTTTATTTTGCTTTCTTATTTTTGGCTTCAGGCTGTTCCCTAGCTACCTTGAGACTGTGATAAAAGACATCCTGGCTCCTAATCTGCAGTGGCATGCTGGAAGAACAGCAGCTGCCATCCGTGCTACAGCTGTATTGTGCCTTTGGGCTCTTATCCACTGTGAAATGCTTTCACCAAAAGAGGTAAATTCTCTCTTCCTCATCCTTTGACATCTTAGGCAGGAAAACAAAATAAATGCAAAGGAGAAAAAAAGGATAAATCCTTAGCGTAAGTAATATTTTCAGAAGGACATACAGTTTTCATAATAAAATCCATTAATTGTAATTGAATGTTAATGACTGAAACAATCAGGAGTGGAGGGATGATGATGTCCTGATAAGAGACCTGAGGCCAGCAAAATGCTGAGCTGTAAAACTGACGAGCATCGAATTTTGGGGACATTTTTTTCTAACAGAACATCAGTTCTGTAATGCAAGATTCTGAGCCCTGTGAACACAACAATTTGGGTACTTGGCATGATGGGACCTGCAGGCAGAGCCTGCGCAGCAGCACTGGAGCCAGCCAGGACGTGCTGTGGTGTCACGTGGCAAAGACAAGTTGTCTGGTTGCCTTGGAGCCCACAGGTCCATTGAGGGGAAAAAAATGGCATCTAAAGATTCTAAGAAACGGCAGGAGGACTTGAGAGGGAGCATGAAGAATATCTGGAGGGCTAACAAGCAGTACACTTAGAGAAGGCACTCTCTCACCAGTGTTTAAGGATTAATTGAATCTGTGGAGGGGGTTGAAGCTTCTTTGCTAAAAAAAAGTAAATTATTCACTGGAAAGATGTTAAATATAAGGGCATTTTTAAAAATTAAATTGAATTAAAATGTTATTAAATGTTCACAGTGTTAATTGTCTCATAACAGACCTTGAACAAAGTGCTTAAACACGCAAAACTGGTTGAGTTCACACATACAAAAACGTTGATATCAGAGACTACTGTTCTAGCTGAACATTTTTTTCTGAATGGACACCTTAATGCCTATTTTGCATTAATGGACGATGTGAAATGCACGGAATAAAATCAAATTCTGAACCTCCCAGCCCATCCCAGCCGGGCGCGTCCTGAGCGCCACCTGCTGGTACCCGTGCGGCACCCTCAGCTCCGCCTTCCTTCGAGGCTCGACAATTTTGGGGTTTTTTTTAGAAGTGAGTAAGTTTTAAAGCTTTTACAAGCTTGAACATACATATGAGCTAGATAAAACTCATCTGTTTGTATACTGAGCGCTCATGAGCTGGGTGATCGACTGGTGGATTTTCATTTTTCAAGCTAATGCAGAGGCAAAATTAGAGCTCTGTAACTTCTGGGATTTTCAGGGTAGCATTTATAGTTAATTTTTTTAACTAAGCAAACCAGTATCTGGCAGAGCTAATGGTAAGTGCTGTAACACTAAGCATATTTTTTTCTATGCTTTTCCTATTAACTGTAGGTCTTAAAAGTGAAAGATGAGCTGATGCCCCAAATTATTGCTTCCATGGATGAGGACTCTAAAATTACTCGACTGATGGCTTGTCGTATTGTTGATGTTTTTCTAAAAGTCGGTGGGAGGCAGTTTGATGCAGATAAATTTAAGAACACTTACACAGGTATGTGTAAAGGTTTAGTAGACTTGGGGTGAGAGCATTGTTGGTTTTGTTTGTTTGCTTGTTTTAATCAAGATCTCAGTGTTGAAGAATCACATTTTGCTTTTTTTACCTCAAGTACCACAGTTTGCTCAACTTTTAAGGGTTTGGCAGGACCAAGCAGTATTCCCAACATCATTATCCCTCAGACCACTAGGTGGAACTTCACTCAATACTTTGGTTTGTGCAGAGCTTGCCAGTAGCTCATCTGCATTGCTTCAGAGTTTGGACTATGTGGAATAATGTGCTAAGTATAGTGAGAGCAGAACAGTGCTGCAGTGTATAAATGGAAGTCACATTGTTCTCCGTGCTGTGTTTGAGAGCCAAGAGCAAACCATTTCAGTGTACCATAAATAGACCTGAATAGGTAGTGGGTTGGGGTTTTATCCAAAAAAAAAGGCCAAAGAAGAAAACCCTAATCTGGAGTGCTGTATTGTCAATTAGAGCTAGGAGCTGTAATGCTTCTTAGGATGAAGTTTAAGTGCTAAACCATGAATCAGGAGAAGTACAGACTATGCTTTGTGCCAGGATTTATGTTCTTATATATACAAATAAATTGGGCTTTCCCTAACTCAGCATCTTAACAAGTGATACTTTTTCTTACATGGCACGCTAGAAATCTAACAACAAACATTTTTATTTTGGAGAAATCCGTGATCAGATAATTGTCCAAGTATATATGTCTTTGCATCTTGCATATTCAGGTAGTCTGCAGTGCAGTCATTCACTGAAACAGTGATATTTAATTAATTTGATCATTTAAATAATTCAAATTATTTAATAATTTAATTAATATCTAATTAATAGAAATGCTGTGCTTTATAGAGCATAGAAATACTTAAACTCTATAGTTCTGTAAAGCGTGAATAGACATCCATAGTACCTTGTTAGAAGGAGTGCTAGATAATGTTCAATTAATCTAAATACTTCTGTATATGTCTTTTATTAGTTTTTGGACAACATAATCCAATAACAATGAACGAGGAGCTTTTAGGAACAGTGCTAGATGTATTTGTTATGTTCAAAAGACAGAAATATGTCACAAATGCAACAATAATTTGAATGTTGACAGAATACATTTGTTTTTCCAAATGCAAAAGCCAGCTCCTCTGTTCACAGAGCCTTTTGGTTATTTTTATGCTCCTTTTCAGAGGTTTTAAAGCGTCTGGATGATGCCTCGTGTGATGTCCGACTGGCAGCTGCTCACACCTTGGCTAATTGGTTTAAGTGCTTAAAGGACAGTGATGTGAAATCCTCAATGGAAGGTCATGTTGAGTTTCTGTACCAAGAACTCTTGATACATCTCGATGACCCAGATGAAAATCTCCAAAAAGCAGTCCTAGGTACGAATTTCAGTCCTGTGTATTTTTAACGATGTCCTTTAAATCATCATTTCGAGTGTTCATGGAAGCAGCACATCCAGGTAGAGGATAATCCTGCCAGGCTGGAGGCTTCCTTTGGGTTTCAGTGGACATGAGCTCTGACCTTTTACCTGTGTGCAGAATGGAATGCTTTGCCCAGTGCTCCCCAGGGGAAGCAGCAGGGCAGCTGAACTGCCAGAGACTTTATAGATGTAAACAGGATATGGAGCACAGAGCCCAAGCACTGCAGGGTGTGACCATATCCCAGCCTGCTGGAGGGGCTCTCTGGGATTTATTAGTGTAGCAGCCTGTGTGCAAGAACATAAATGTCAAAATACAGACCTCAGCAAATGGGGAGGGGAGGAATCGTGTTGTCATCACTGCATCACTTGTAGAACAATTTCCAGGTTTGCTTTCAGCTACTTTGAGGGAACTTGGGTAGAGAAATACAGAGCGGCTACTGATTTATAAAACGTATTTTTGTCTTACAGAAGTTTTAAAGGAAGGAAGCGTTTTATATCCAGATCTGCTGGTGAGAGAAATTGAAGGGGTTGTACACAAGCATCAAACACCAATCTATTGCAATCAGCTGCTACACCACATCCAGTCAGCCAAGGAATCAGCTTTGTGAATCACTGCTGAGATTCTGTTTGGGAAACTGATGTGAAATCTCTATGACCTGGATTATTTTTGTATTTTCCTTTGCTTAAGAAAGGCTGCGCTGAAAATAGATTGGTTTTCCTTTGTAAATTCACTGTTGGCTCATTTGAAAGTGAAATTGGCACAATTCTATGTTCTTTGCAGTTTGAACAGTTCTTTGTATTTCCTAGTAATAAAACAATGTTTTAATTCACTTCGCATTGGTTTGTGAGATACAAGGTTTAAAGGAGGAATGTTTTTTCAGGACTTTAATTTTTAGATTATTGAACAATGTAATAATTTAATGTCAAAGTTACTAATATAATACAGCAAGGATTCAATCTTTCAAAAAGCACTTCAAACTGGATAAAATCAGACTTCACAGAGTCAGGTCTGTGATGACCAGTTTTATTGGGAGAAAAAAAAAAGCAGTCAAACTTCTCTTGCATAATGCAGCAAAGTGTATAATGTTTTGAATATTCATATTTATGCTGGTATAATAGGACATAGTAGGTGGCACTAAATGAATAGATTTTCTTGTTATTGTATTACATTTCATGACTGAGAGTAAAGCTGAATTTTTTTAATTAAGGTTTATACATGGGAAGAAATGTGCTGTTTTGTCATTTAGATTAACAGTATTTATATTTTTGTACTAAATCTATCACATTTGCAGTTTTTATGTTTATACCGTTGTGCCTTGGAAAGGAAGCAACATTTGTTTGCTTTGAAATTAAATTCTGTGACTTTAGGTTAAAGCTTGATTTGTTTGGGGTTTTCTTCAGTAGCTTTGTAGTGTGTAAGTTTTGGTGTCATCTTCTATTCTCAGCTGTGTAATAAAATAAGGG
Organism: Edolisoma coerulescens; assembly: GCA_013397115.1. NCBI lineage: Eukaryota > Metazoa > Chordata > Aves > Passeriformes > Campephagidae > Edolisoma > Edolisoma coerulescens. The sequence goes on along the minus strand of VWZW01007179.1, from coordinate 36,654 downwards.
AGCTCCTGGATGCTCTACGCCATTGTGGGGTGGTGTGCTGTTTATTTTTTGCACACACAAATCATGGAAAATCAGGATTCTGATGCGGGTTTTTTAAACTATCTGTATTACAGACAGAAAGTGCTCTTTGGCTTCTAATTCCCAAGAGCCTTGGCTCTGTGTCAAGTCTAAAAACAGACTCAGTGGGGGTTGTTCATACTCCTTATGCTGTAGGAAGTGCTCGCGTTTGTTTGTCCACCTGACCTCACTTTACCTTTCCAGGCCTGTGACATAATCGTTAACCAACCCAGGATCTGTTTACAGCAATGCCTACTTCCTCCCCAAAGGAACATTTGAGACAGATCACACGCTCAAGGCAAGTTTTATTCCTAGCTTAAAGGCAAAGTCCAACTGGCCACTTCTCCACAAAACACTGGGTTGCTTTGAAAATTCTCCAAAAAGGGACAATAATACTAATGATACAGAACAGCTGATGAGTTTCTGATGGATCCAAAAGCTATTGTGCATTGCTGTAGACCAGGATACTCATTTTAGATGTTTTGTACTGTCTTTGAAGTTGAGTTTTCTTCTAATGAAAAGCTGAAGTACAGCTGTTCCTGTACTGAGCAGCATTTTAATTGACTAAAAACTATTAACTATTTAACTCACTGTACGTGGAGGGGCAGATAAAATTCTTATAAGGCACAATGTGAGTGAAGTAAAAATCCCTAGAAAACATTAAATAGAGTGAAGAGGTTGTGGAGTCTCCAGCCTTGGAGATACTCAAAATCTGACTTAATACAGCCCTGGGCAACCTGTTCTGCCTGAGCCTGTTGGGCAGGAGTGGGACTGCATACAGCATCTCCAGGGGCCTCTTCCAGCCTAAACTATTCTGTGGTTCCATGAAATTGTTTCCTTAGTCTAATCAATTATTAAAAGGCCAATTAAATTAGACTGGAAATAGAGTCTGTAACTATCCTAGCAGAGACCTTGTTCTCAAAATAGTCTTTCAAAGCACTGCAGAGCAGCAGGTTCCTCCAATACAACCTAAAGTTTCCCTTCAGCAGCAAGAACCCAGTTCTTATGGTAAAGTTCCCTTGAAAGTCCCCCAAATAAATCCTACTTAATGACACTACTACAGGCATATTTTTAGCTTCTTGTGTTGACAAAACTTAGATTCTTTACCACTGACTAGCAGCCTTATGATAGCTGCAGTACAAGTGTTGGTCAAGTGCTTTTAATTACTCTTGTGGTCTAAAGAAGAGATGTTTGCAAACCCAACTTCAAATGTGGGATGAGAGAAGAGAACATTCTTGGTTGACGTGGAATCTAGTCAAAGTTTTTCAAGATGTTCTAAAGCTGGCACACAAATGGTAAGAGCTGAAGTATTCATCGAGCTTGATATCTTCAGCAGGCTGGGAACTTTTTTTTTCTCCATATGTTGAGCATTTTGTTATCTTCTCAGAGCAGTCTGTTGTGGGATGCCTCACAAAGAAAAATCTCCACATCATCCAACAAACCAGCTTTTTCTTCAGAGCCAGGAGAGCTTTTTGAAATGAATATTCTAATGCTCCTTCTAGAGACATGCTAAACACCAGCTTGATCTTGTTTGTGTGTGTGACAAACTGGGGATCTGCCACTATGTCCTTTTATTAGGAGTTCTTCTGGACATAGGACTTGACAATGTGCTACCCCTGGTTGTAGTTTACCATACTTCAAATTACATAATCCAAATTTCTTAAATCCCTTTACAAACATATACTGTTATTGAGTCTCCTGAGGATGGTGTATGAGTCTGGATTTTAAAGTCTTTTTTTTTGAGACTCAACTTTGCAGCTTCAACCTTTTACTGGATCAGTAGGAACTCAAAATGGTTTGGGTTTTTTTTCCTGTTTGGCCAGATCAGCTCTTATATTTTCTAGATTTAGTTAGTGCTCATTACGGAATGTCACTAGCACCATATGCATTACGTAACTTTTAAGCAAGGACAATTTTGGGGGGCAGAGCTGTTATCTCGAACTTTCAGGCACTTTAGATAAGCAGCCTTTAGCCCTGCCCTTCCTGTGACGAGCAGTTGTGCCTCTGTCTTCGTCCTTGTAAGCCAGAAGATCTGTTGTGGAGGATCCTGGGACTCGGATTCTCAGCAAAACAAATGTTTTCAGGTAAGTGCATGCATTTGTCTAACTGAATGTAGAATCTTTTACGTCTTTGTTAACTACCTTAAACAGATTCAATAAATTAGACATTGAGAGGGCACTGACAAATGAGATAACTAAACTTTGAGACAAGGTCTACATCAGAGAGCATTTTTAGGAGGGGCTGGTGGTTCAGTATGTTCCAGATCCATCCACTTCTCATCCGTGTGGGTCCATGCAGGCACTGTGCAGATTTCCTTGGGAATGCTCTGGCAGACTGCAGACACTCTGCAGGTGTCTGGCCCTGCAGGGTCATGTGAGCCCATGGGAAAGGTGCACTAATGCACCTCTCTGCTTGTGTCAGCAGTCTGTGCCCAGGGACTGACCTCCAGCTACAACTGCAAAGTTATGATAGGCTCTAATAACATATCACAGCTCTAATCTAATCTAATCTCTGCACAGAGAAATTTAGCTATTGGGGTATAATAAGTTAAAACCAGGACTTACCAGAAAGAACAAGTATAGTTCATAGCACAGTTTGACTACATAGTACTGTGATAAAACTATCCAGTTATAGTACAGTAAAACCGTGATAGGTATTTATGTCATTATGGTAGAAGTTATTTTATTTATTTATTTATCATGAATAAATTGTACTATAATAGTTCTATATATAGAGGTTAGAGTTCTGATGGGCTGTTGCACAGGCTTTATCTTGCTTGGGGGAAGCCCCTTGTCTGCACCACACAAGCATACCAGAGCAGTGCCCCAAATATAAGGTAACATCTTGGCTTTGGAAAGCCATCTGCTGGCTTGAGAGCAGCCAAGTTTCTGTTTCATTTGCAGAATCTGTGTTAGGATCCCTGCATGGGAAAGTGAGCAGGAAGGTGTTGGCTAGAAGAGTGGATCAGAGCTGATTCCTGCTGGATACATCATAGACTGCTCTGTGTCTCAGCCCTTCGTGTGAAACTCTAACCATGTTTTAAAAAGAGAGAAAGAAAAATGAAGGAAAAAAATCTTCATTATTAGGCAGCTGAAGGATCAACAAAAATTACAGTTAACAAGCTTGTGTCCATTTACTGGGATCAACCCCCCAGAGAAGCAGGAGCTGAGCTGAAGCAGCAGATGAGAGCTGTGAGGAGAACGGCTGCTCTGCCGGCCTGCCTTGGGTGTAATCGGCTTTTCTTGTTAAGGTCTGAAATCCCCTGTAAGTCAGGACCACGGAGATCGAGTGGCAAAACTGATCTGAAGTGCTCTGCATCCCCCTTTACCTGATAACCCAACTGCTCTGGATGGAGCACCCACTGCATTTGGCTGAAAGGTGTAGGAAAAGGGCCCAGGTGAGCTCAACCATAAAGGGATGCAGATGGTGAGAAACCTTTTCTTTAATGAGCAAGAAACCAGATTTCCAGGTATTTTAGATGATTTCCATACTACTACACCTATATGATGAACCCCCAGCCGTGGACACAAAGGTCACCACTCCCATCCTGTGCAGCAGCATGCCATGCCCAGTACTACCAGTCAGAAACACCTTGCTGCACTGGTTTCTGCCACATCCAGTCCGCACCTTCAATCATCGTGGGGATTTGCCCCTTTTGATAGCAAGGAACAGAATGTGGAGCAGAACAGGTTTGCCAGGTGTGACTGCAGGAGTGCACTGGGAATGGGAATCTTAGTGGGAAGGGAGCAATAATGTGGGAATGGAGCAATAAAGGGGAAGGGGAAAGGGAAGGGGAAGGGGAAGAGAAGAAGAGGTAGAACTAGAGAAATGTGGTCCTTGGATTAGTTTGGCCTTGTATTGCAGGTTCCCCATACCTGGTGTCAGTTCAGAAAGCTTTTTTTCCCTAAATTCTTAACTGCCCTTCACAATGTTAAAACTGGGACATTTTTAATATGATCAATTTTTGTTCTTACTGACCATTTTTCTATACACTTCAGCTTAGCCAATAAAATTAAGTCAGCCCACTTTACATTCAGAATTTGTTAGGTGCTGAGAAATCTTGAAAGAATTTTTGTTTGCCTCAGAGCAGTTTCTTCTGAAATGTGAAAAAATTAACTCCCTGTATGTACCAGTTTTTAACAAAACCGGGACATCTGACTAACTTTCCCTTCAATCCTGGAAACTTAAAAAAAAAAAGCTCTATTGCTTCTCATAGCTGAGGAGTGGAGGGAAAACTGAGCTTCAGCCATCATCCTCCATCCAGCCTCTTGGCCTGGTCGTGATGGAAAAACTACTGCTCGGGACAAGTCAGAGCAGCCTGGGAAGCTGGAGCAGCACCCTGGGAGAGCAACATGCCTTGTCCTGCCAGAGCTGAGTGCTGCCTGCCCTGCCTGGGCTCCAGGGGAACAGGGTGGGAAACATCCCTCAGAGGGCCCTGCCTCACACCACCAAGGAATTTCGAATTTCAGGGAGATTTAAGCTAAGAGGTGATTTTGCCCTGAGTATCTAAGCCTTTAAATATTGTCTACTCTTGAGACAGGAAAACAGGTGTGGAGTAAGTACAGAAAGAGAAGGAGTGGCCAGAAAACTGATTCTGCAAAATCTTCAGCCACATGCAGGGAGGAGGCGACTGGTGCAGGGCTGCACATCTGACCAAGCCAGGCACTGGCTTCCAAGTGTCACTGGGGTCAGCTCAGCTTTGGCTGCAGCATCTTAAAACTGTCACACAGACGGAGCAAAGCACTTCTAAAAGAAACAGTAATTGCCCAAAATCAGTGCTACATCAATATCAGCTAATACCTTAAGTGAATGTGTTTATCTTGCATTTTCTGTTTCTTAAGGATTAGCTGCCTTCTCTCGTTTTGTATCCAAACATTTGGATTATTTGATAATTACATATTTATTAGCCAGTCTTTCACAGCAAGCTGAGTCATTTCTCTTGCACATGCAAGTAAATAACAATTTATGCCCTGGTTAGCCTTTCCCGAGTGACACATTCCCTATTCTATTCTGACATTGCACCGTCCCTGCCTACAGCTGGGCCCGCAAGAGAACTGTGAACTCGGGGAGACTGAGGGCTTAAAAAAACGTCACTCAGGCACAGGTTTCACACGGAACGTATTTGCATGCGTTTCCCAAGCATTTGAACAATGGGGCTTGTTTCCTCTCTGCCAAGAGCCAGTCCCATTCCTGGAAGTGTTCAAGGCCGGGTTGGACAGGGCTTGGAGAAACCTGGTGTAGTGGGAGGTGTCCCTGCTCATTGCAGGGGAGTTGGAACTAAATAGGCTTAAAGGCCAGTTCCAACCCAAACCATTCTCTGATTTCTTTTCCGTGCGGCTGTCCGGAGGTTTCTGTAGCCCGATGTTGTTGGCATTGGTGAGACTCGGCTGGGCACCGCACGGAGCCGAAGCGCCTCAGTCGCGCCGAGCGGCCGAGCGGGCCGTGCCAGAGCCCAAGTCCCAGCGGAGGGCGGCGAATCAAAGGGAAAGACAATCCCAAAGAGGCCGGCAAGGAAGGAAACAGAGGAAACACTGGGAGAGAAAGTCAGTGAGTCAAGCAATAGAGGCCGGAGTGAAAATCTGAGTTAACTCTCCTCGCCTCTCCATTGCTCGTTCCAGAGGCTCCCACAGCTCCATTTTGCGGCGGGGGAAGGCGAGGCAGGAGGCGGCCGGGCTGCAGACGCCGAGCGGGGCCCGAGGAGGAGGCGGAGGAGGCGGCGAAGGCGGCGCAGGAGCCCCGTGCCCGTGTGTGAGGGGCCCCGCGGGGCGGGCGCTGAGGGGGCGCTGCCGGCACGCGCCGCGCGGGAGGGGCGGGGGCT
>VWZW01007179.1:283-30606 GCA_013397115.1 Edolisoma coerulescens | reverse complement strand
TAGCCCGGAGTTGTGTGGGTCGGCGCTGTTCGCTGGGAGGAGAGAGAAACCTCCGCTGCCCGGGTCCCTCTGGGCCTGGCGCCTGGAGGGCTTCCTTGTCAGAAGAAACTGTAACCTGCAGCTTTCCACCCTGGTTGTGAAAGAGCTGATAAGTGCGCCCTGGTGCCGGCGCTCGCCGCAGCTGCCGAGCCTTGGTGCAAAGGTAACCAAGTGCTGTGATGGGTGTTGTGCTCTGGCCAGTTCAGCACAGGTAGACAGAGCTGCCCTCGCTGTCCCCCGGCTGTCACCTCGGGGCAGCTGCTTCTGTGGGGAAAGTGTTGTTCAACAGACGGGTTTACTGTAGAAGAGTTCGGCATCGCTCGCCGAGTGAGTGACTGCTCGTGTTTTTACAGCAAAATGTGCTATTTTAGTGCTGTGCACCTTTTGAGGTGATAGTGCGGAGTTCCTCATGCTGTGTTCACGTTTGGCTGCTCTTCAGTTACCACAGGGGTAGAGGTGTCAGAAACACTGGAGACAGCACCTGTTTTCTGACAGTTCCAGTAAGTTTTATATTTGCTGGGAAGAAAAAGTATTTGATTTGCCTTATTTTATGTTCCTTATTTTACGTTGCCTTATTTAACGTTATATTACGTTAAAATACATTTTAAAAACATATTGTTTATAGTATGTTATAGGAAAGGAAAATATTAGCCAGCAAATTCCGGGTTTCTGCAGCGTTTGCAGGCCCCCCATCCCACCATCTGGTTTTCAGTTTAACATTACGCAAAAAGGAAGTTAAATTTTTCTAATTTTTTTAAATGTTTCTGTTTCGGTGCTTTGCAACTGACTATTCCACGCTAATGCTTCTGTTGAATTTCCCAGTGAATCTTAATGTCTAATTCTTGCTTTTACATATGGGGCTGAATTACTACTTGCTGATTTTCATACCAGTGTTGGGGAAGTGAGTTGCAGGGTGTTTTTGTCGTGAGTGAGCCGGACGGTGGGTTTTATTGACAAGCTTAGCAGACTTTTTACATTGATCTATTACTAAACGTGGTGATGGATAGATATCCTTAAATCTGCCGTGCTTGACTGGCTTCTGATGTGGTGATTATAAGTTGTGGACCTTTAGGCATTCAGGTGTTGCTTATAAAGAGTAAGATGTCGGGGTTTGATTTGATAGCCAGTACTGGGGGTGTTTTATGGGGCAGGTGAAGCGTTTTAGGAGGGTGACGGGCCAGGTAAAGCACGCCTTTTGTTGTGTGCCGGGGAGCGGCGGGCCGCGGAGCCGCAGGGGTTAAGGCGGTGGGGTCGGCCGGGCCGCCGCCTCCAGTGAATTCAAACTGGGCGAGTGACGGGGAGCGTGGGGGCCGGGCCGGCTGCCGCGGGCTTTGTTGGGGCCGGGAGCCATTTTGGGCTCGATGGCCCGGCGTGTGCCGCCCGCCGGGGAGCGCGCCCTGGGCCCGGGCGGCGGCGGATGGCGGAGAACCGGAGCGCGGCGCTCGGGCTGCGGGGGCGCGGGGCGCGGCCAGGCCCCGGCGCGGCGTGTGCCGAGAGGGCCCGAGCGGCCCGGGCTCTGAAATGGGGCGCTGGCAGCGGGGCCCTGCGTGTAAACGCTGAACAGGCACGCTGATTGTTTCACCGCGGCTGAGTGCGTGGCTGGTTTTTGTCAGCCTCCCCTTTCAAAAGCGTTTCGAGAGGTACAGAATGCGGATGTGCGGTGTTGCTGCTTTGTGATGAACCTGGGTTTTGTTAGTGCTGTAGTTTGACACCTGTGTTCGGGGATCTGTGCCGTAATGCTCAATATCTGCTGTAAAATATCAATTTTATTACTTGGGGGTTTTTTGTTTGCTTGCTTTTGGGTTGCCCTTTTAAAGGGATGATAATGTCTTATGAATGTGTGTTTTAATAAAATGTTGATTTAGCTTGGAGCTCTTTGCTCTTCAGCCTGTTTAAACTAGTACTTGCTATGGTGAAGCATCCTTTGTGGAGTATATTTACTTAGGAATTTGCCTTCTTTAACCAAAAATAGTGATCTTATTGGTTTTTCTGAATAATAGAGGAAAATAAAAATTGAAATTACAAGTTAAAAATGGCTCGCTCTCAGGAACTGATGGAGTTGCATGTTCCAGTTTCCTTGTTATTGGTAGTTTGCNGGGGGGCCGCAGGGGTTAGGGCGGTGGGGTCGGCCGGGCCGCCGCCTCCAGTGAATTCAAACTGGGCGAGTGACGGGGAGCGTGGGGGCCGGGCCGGCTGCCGCGGGCTTTGTTGGGGCCGGGAGCCATTTTGGGCTCGATGGCCCGGCGTGTGCCGCCCGCCGGGGAGCGCGCCCTGGGCCCGGGCGGCGGCGGATGGCGGAGAACCGGAGCGCGGCGCTCGGGCTGCGGGGGCGCGGGGCGCGGCCAGGCCCCGGCGCGGCGTGTGCCGAGAGGGCCCGAGCGGCCCGGGCTCTGAAATGGGGCGCTGGCAGCGGGGCCCTGCGTGTAAACGCTGAACAGGCACGCTGATTGTTTCACCGCGGCTGAGTGCGTGGCTGGTTTTTGTCAGCCTCCCCTTTCAAAAGCGTTTCGAGAGGTACAGAATGCGGATGTGCGGTGTTGCTGCTTTGTGATGAACCTGGGTTTTGTTAGTGCTGTAGTTTGACACCTGTGTTCGGGGATCTGTGCCGTAATGCTCAATATCTGCTGTAAAATATCAATTTTATTACTTGGGGGTTTTTTGTTTGCTTGCTTTTGGGTTGCCCTTTTAAAGGGATGATAATGTCTTATGAATGTGTGTTTTAATAAAATGTTGATTTAGCTTGGAGCTCTTTGCTCTTCAGCCTGTTTAAACTAGTACTTGCTATGGTGAAGCATCCTTTGTGGAGTATATTTACTTAGGAATTTGCCTTCTTTAACCAAAAATAGTGATCTTATTGGTTTTTCTGAATAATAGAGGAAAATAAAAATTGAAATTACAAGTTAAAAATGGCTCGCTCTCAGGAACTGATGGAGTTGCATGTTCCAGTTTCCTTGTTATTGGTAGTTTGCCTAAATCTGTTTAGCATTTGTGTCATTAAATGTGTTAAGTCATAGTGACTTAAACTTACTTGGCTTTAAAACGTGAGGATAGTGGAGGTTCTATTTGAAGTAGTACTACCAATATCTAAGACTTCATTGTATCATTTTTTATCCCTTGTAACAAAAAAAATAAGACATGCTGTCTTGGGGATTTTCTCATTCTCTAACAGACTTTGGTGAATATTTCTATTCTGCCAGGGTCCCTTTTGTGAAATGGCAATTTACCACTTCCTTTCTCACAAAGGGTTTTCATGAGGAACTGCCTGGACAGTAATGTTTGTGAAAGTCTGTGCACCCCAAAAGCCGTAAGTGAGGGTTTGTGTCTGTCCCTGGGAGGTGCTTGTCCTGGTCAGTGTTTGGTGCTGCTCCCCTTGCCTTGAGATGCTTCTGTGCATGAAGGCCACTCGTGGAGCATCTCATCACCTTCCCTGGAAGCCAGGAAGTTTGCTGCTATGGTACTGGGATTTTGTTGAGACTGGCTGGTTGTGAAAGTGACTGTCAGACAGGCTTTTGAGGTAGTGGTGCAGCCTCATGTCACTCAGAAGCTTCAGAGTCCTTTGGAGACAGCCAAGGGCCTTGCGTGAAGGTAAATTCTGCTGCACTGATTACAGGAGTCCCTGAGCTTCCTTGTGTTCTGACAGAGTCACAATCTGTCTTCTGCTGCCCTTCTGCTGTGCTGATTTATTGTAACACAGATTCAGTTTAATTGCAAGGGAGAGATAATACTTAGGATGACTGTTGTGTCTGCTTCCCAAAAAAAGGCAAATAATCCGGCTGTCTCCTCTGCAGGAAGATGGAAGTTGGCTTGTGAGCTGAGGCCCACACAGTGTTCTCTTGCACTCCGGTGGAACTGTGTGCTTCCCTTTGACTGACTGTGGGCTGTCCTATAAAAGTATTCTTATTACTTGGGGGTTTTACATAAATACATGCTTGGTTCTTGCACTATGCATCCCTTAGTATTAGAAATAGACGTTTATCAGCTTCTAGGAAAGGGAGAAAGGCTGTTTTAGAGTTTGGGCCTGGTAATCCTTGCAACAAAGCTGCTACTAGAAGTCTACATGAAACTGAGTCCAGACAGATCTATGGTACATAAAGCAGAAAGGTGTTGGGCACCCAGAAGTGTTCGAACTGGGACTAAATACTGTGCCTACCTCTCAGATTCTCTGCCAAGTTTTGTGATGTAAAATTTTCAAAATATTTTATTAGCATGTCTCTTTCTGTTCCAGTTGAGTATGAAAGTTTCATTAGCAAGAAGAATGATAATACATGAAAGGTGGAGTGCTGTTAAACATGAGTGAACAAATTATAGTGAGTCAATGTCCTCCGCCCACCCTGTGTCTGTTTTGTAATAAGGATGTAGAATATTACTAAATAAATTGGGTTGATCATTTGTTTTGAAGAGGTGGATAACTAAGATTAAGCTGTTGAACTAAAAGTCAGGCTTAAAAAAAAATTCAGTTTCATAGTAAATTCTAGATGCCCATTTTTGCAAACTGTGGTGGTCATCTCTGAAGATGATTTTCATATTCTATTTAAGTCAGTTAAGCCTGTTTTGTTGCTTTGAAAAATTGAGTAGAGGTTTCTCCCCTTGAGTCAGAATTAATTTTAGAGCATCAGACAAGCAGTGAATCAAACCAAGCCCCTAAATCTTCTAAGAGTGATTTCTAAGTGTGGTGTTGAGATGGCAAACCTGATATCTTCACTGGAGAGCTCGGTGCTATGTAACCCAGCTATTAATAGACCTACGCATAAGTACCTTTGAGGCTTTGCAGTTAGCACTGCCTTTGTCAAGCACATATTTTATCTGTAATAACTTAATGATACAATTAAAACCTTATCAAATAAGAAATATTATTTACATTCTAGCATTGGATTTATTGAGAAATCAAGTAAAGAGAGAACTGGTGGTGAAGGGGAAAAGAACAGGGAAGAAACTGAGCCAATATGTTGTTTTTCAAACTCGGCTGTTGCCCTGCCCATATGGGCAGTGGAGACAGGGAGGAGCTGGGGAGCTACTCAGAGCTCACTGGCATAGCTGAGCTTTCCATGTGGGAAAATATTCCTGAGTGTCAGAAGGATTAGCTATTGAGTTGCCAGTTAAAAAACAGGTTTTGTGATGAAATTATGCGTGCTAAGCACTCACATCAACTCCAGCGGAAACCAAACAAGGTTTTTCTATCTTGGGGGTTAAAAATCTTTATTGGGATGAACCAGTTCAAACAGATCAACCTTAATAATAGTTTTCAGTTTCAGTAGGCATATGTCTGAGAAACCTGTTTTGCTGTTCTTTAATACAAGTGCTCTCTGGTGTTATCAGCATCCCTCATCTTGAAATTCACTGTATTTCCACCTTTGTTCCTGGGGAGCCATTGCTCTCTGGTCCCCATTTAACTATGTGCTAAATTGAGCTCCTGTTAGTTGATAAAGTAAGGCAGCAGTTGTTAAATATTCCAACAGAATTCCCTGCTCATTCTAGCAAAAGAATGAGGCTGCTTTGCTGATACTTCCGCACTACTGATTTAAGCTTCCTGTAAACAAACAACAAATTTATGTACAAGGTAGTGAAAGCATTATGGCTCTGGGACAAATGAAGTGAGTGGAGAGGAAGATCACTTAATGGAAATGTGTTCTCTATAATAAAAAAAAATTAATAAATAGCAGGAGACCTTATTTTTCATCAACCCCACTTTGCATGGGAGGTGCTTGCATTCAGGAAGCTACGATGCTTAGACCTGGAAGTTTTAATTTTTTTAAGTCTGCAGTAGTAATGGAAATATCCTCCTGCCTTACTGACCTCAGGATTTGTAGGCTACAGGTGGACTGACTGAGAGCATTTTAATGTTACGTGTACAGATCTCTTTTGAGCTGCTTTTGCCTGTACCTGCATTTTGTCCCTATTTCTTATGCATACGTAGCTATACAAACGAAAACTCTTATTTCAGCACAGGAAAGTGCATCTCCAAAATGAGATACTTGTTGATGTTATGGTTATGAAAATTAGCTGGGGATATTTTTACCCTGGTTTAGGTATGCCATCATATGTTGTGTGGAATATCTTCTGCTGTTGAAACAGGAGCCATAGATAATCTGAAAGTAGGATTCTGCTTTGCTAACCGTGTAAATCCAGGATAGCCAAATCCCTATTTGTTAACCACAAATAAGCTATCATTAAAGAATCTTTTCTATGAAATTAAAAATTTTCTTTGGCTAATAAAACTGAGAAGGGCTGAAGATTTTTTGCAAGTACTTTGAAATTGAAAGTCAAATTGTTCATAGTACCACCCATGTAGTCACCCGTGTGGCTCTTGAAGTTTGTTGATATGACAACATCAGTTTTTATTTTCTTCCGAAAGCTGTAATACCTTTCAAAGACCCATTGGAAAGTCTTAAAAAAGTTGCTTGGGTGGCTTTGGTTTGGTAGTTTTGGCTTTGAGTTTGTTGTTTTTTGGGGTTTTTTTTGGAAGTAGATGGCACTCTGGAAAATGTGCTTAACTCTACCCTATGAGTCACTTTGCAGTTGGCTCTTTTGCTAGGGTGTGTATTCAGTGGTTTTAATGACAGGAATAAATTATGTGAAATGAAGGATACTCCCTCACTGCTTAGTGGATGGTGTTCAAAAGTGCTAGAGTAAAATGATTTGAATATATGTAAAAACTTTCTCAAGTTTCATCTGCATTATCCTTAGTTGGTGCACAGAGCAACCTGTGCTTTGCTCAGTGGGCACTCAGAGCAAAACTCATTGTGAAGAGATCTCTGAAGTGCAAAACTCATTGTGAAGAGATCCTGAAACACAGCTATGCAGTTCTTTAGATTTTTATGCTTAGCCTCTTTTGGGGATACCAGCATAACTTAGTTCCTGTGGAAGTGTTGTAATGTGGTTGTGATAAGAGTTTGGCTCATATTACTGTCACGTTCCAGAGAACTTGGAAATAGCTGAAAATGGAGTATCATAGAGAAAGTCACAGTCAGAAATACCCTGAGCTTCCCGTAGTAATGATAAGGGATATCTGGCAGGAGCAGCAGTACTACTCCACTACTGAGAGCTCCACGTTTCTGGTAACAGCTCTTTTATTTCAATGCTTAATGACACAGGCTGAACAGTGCAAGGGCTCCTAGACTGCCTTTATGTAATTTTAAGTCATTGCATTACTTTATTTTCACCTTTTACAGTATGATTTGAAACAGTCAACATGGACTTTTCACGTCTACACACGTACACTCCTCCCCAATGTCTGCCAGAGAACACTGGCTATACATATGCACTCAGGTGAGAACCCTTTTCTTCTTGTAGAGAAACTGTCTGTTCTCTGAATGTTGCTAATCCTGGAGAGTTGAGCTTTCATGGTAAGTAGCTGACTTCTTTGAAGAAGTGGGCCTTTTCTAGTCTGGTTGGAAACAACTGCTGTGTCCTAACTGGAGGAAAAAAAATGTTGAACTAACAGGACAATGACTAAGATAATGACTCAGTGTTTATTAGTTGCTATGAATAACTTGTGTCCGCCTAGTTACAACTGCCGTTGGATTTCTATAAATATATCCTCAAAATTCTTCGATGTTTTGTGTCTTAACTTTGGTGTGTGCTTTCTTTTGTGACTTGGGACCACTTTCACTTTGAATCACTGATTGATACGCACTCATTGCCACTAGAGTGGGACTTGGCTGGAAGTTACATATTGATTACTTCTTTTAGCAAAGCTGTTTGTTGGGTGAATGTAAAATCTGTGTTCTAATAAACTTGCTTTTTCTTGTATCTTTTTCTTGTATCTTCTAATGATCTTGTTTTTTCTTGTATCTTTGTATCTGATTGTTTTTCTTAAATCACTTCAGTTTTCTAAAAACTAACTCCGTAGTGTTTGGTAGTTTTTGTATTATGTATTCAGAACAAGTGTTGTGATGCCTATTTTGAGTTTTTTAGTATTAATATAGCAGACTATTGCTGTTTTAATCTATTGAGCTTTTCCTGCTGTTGAGTTATGAGATATATATTTGCTTCAAAATGTATCAGTGAGCCTGAGTTACTGGTTTAGCTAATTTTAAGTTTAAAAAAATGAGTGTTCATTAACATTCAGTAGGAGATTTGCCTTTCCATTCTCTCTGTATGTCGTTATTATGTATTGTGTATTAAAAATGCAGTATAGAGATTGGAGGATACTTGGCTACTTGCCAATAAAACAGGAGTTGCCAAAACTGTAGCATTAAGAGATTACTGACTTAATACTCTTCCTTTTGTGTGCTCCAAAACTGTACGTTTCCATTTTCTGTTGGGGATCATGGCTTTTTTTATTTTTTAAGCTATAGCCTAATGTGAATAGGGTTGCAAAATGTGACATGTTTTATGTTGCATCAATTAAATTGCCATTTTTCCTGAATTTTACGAAAAACCATTGGTAAAATGTCGGTTAAATACAAGTGGGTTTTCTAATTTCAAGAAAAGCATGCTGGACAAAGAAAGGTGATTTATGTGCCTTGTATCCAGCAGTAGTTTCATTTCTATATTACTGAGTGGGTTTAGTAACCTCTGTGTTGCAAATGTACCTTAGAGTTTGGCTGAAATATTGTAACTCCTGACAGGTTAAACTCCTGTGGTATTCTTGTCCAAAATTCTTATCCAGTGAAACAGTGGGTGAGTAGAAAGGAAGATGCAGAATGATAAATCCTCCTGGACATTTGGAGGGTAGCTCATTATGACTTTGGGGTTTTATTTAGGGGACAACTGAGTGTTTGTCTTGCTACATAAATGAAGACTGTTTTGCAAAACTGAGAAGCTGTGAAGGGGTAACATGTGCTGAAACTTTCCAGCTTGCCATTTTGCTGTGTTGGACTGTTAGGCATAGATATTTAGAAATCGATAGAGTTGGGTTAGATGAAGTTTAATAACGAAATTAATGAAGGCAAGTATAGTTAAATTAGGTTGAAATAAATTCATTGTAATTGTTCCTTATGTAGAAAAGAAGGATTGGCAAGCTCTTCCTTTAAAATTGTGTGAAGCCCCAAATGTTAAAATAATGGGGGAAAACTACTTGGTACACTGACATGAGACTGCTTGCAGGGTGTCAAGAAAGTAAACTACAGTTTTTTATGCAGACTCTTGCTGTGCTTCTGCTTGCTGTATATGTGCAGAATTACATTTATTATTGTAGCTCTTCCTACCCTGGATCAAACAATATTTGAAGACTCTGAGGAAAGGGGGAATTGCTAATCAGAAATATTTTCATGTTGAAATTTGTTCCTTCTTACCCCTCACCTGTGTTTGTTTTGCTTATATTCTAATCTGATTTATTCTGCCTTTGACAATTCAATCTTTACAGAATCTTTTGTTTAAAGAAATTGGCTTGGGATGTAGCCCTGCAGAAAGCAGTGCGGTGAAGCTTGATACCACAAAGCTATTTATAGAGTTGGCTATGACTTATTAATAGAACTTATATTAATACTCACTGGGATCACTGTGTGTTCATAGCTGTAGTGCTTCTACTTTGTGCTTCTACTCTTCCAGCCCAAATCAGAAGAACATTTAACTGATATACCTAAATGATCTTTATCCTCCTCCAAATGCAAGTCAAACTTGTGAATCTCACCCACTTGTCAACATATAATTTACACCTCACTCTTACGACTGATCTTTCCTTTTAGTCACCATCGTCTTTTGAGTTGTGTTGTCAGTTTGGATGCCTTTAAAACTTCTTCACAAATACGGGTTAAATCAATAAGAATTTGGTTTGATTTTCTTTTTCTGTGTCAGAGCATTCAATTGGGATGTAATTTTCTGCACAGTAATTGAATAAAATCCTTTGAGGTTTTTAAGTATGTTCTGGGACTGACTGAAGAACTAACTAAACAATTCAAGGTAGTGTCCTTGGCCACTTAATGTAAATAATGCCCCCTGGTTAGAAAGGCTATGAATGTTTTTGTATTGACTGTATGTCTGTGTCCGTGTTAGAAGATGTCTGTGCAGTTGTAGTTCTTTAGGTGTATTGCATGTGTCTATTATCCTGAATAGTCAAGAATATCACTGCCATTTCATTCCAAGGAGTATTTATAAATAAATGACACTTAAGGTCCTTCAGACAAGCTATGGGCATGCTAAAATTGGCAGACCTCATTCTCATTCCACTTAAAAATATATAACTTGAAAAATAACCCACTGAAGTCTAGGACATTCTTATTCTGTAGAAGCTCTTGTGAAGGAGGTATCAAGAAGCTGGAAATGTAAGACTAGATTCAGTCTCCAGCTCTGCCAGCAGCCATGGGAGCTGTTTGCTTGGGGAAGGAACCAGAGTCTGCACTGTTTGCAGAGGTTATCCAGGAGTGTAGGCTAATTGCATCCCACCTTTAGGTGTTTCTTGGTTAGCTGTGCATATTGCATAGGAGTACATCAACGTACAGGTTCATTTCTGGCCCTTGAAAGGCAGTGGGTTTTTTTATTTACTGTAGTCTTTTCTGTAGAAGAAAAAAGGCTGCTTTCCAAAGCATGGAAAGTGAGATGGCAAGTTAGGAGACTTCTAGGTACTGTCCTGCTGACACAGGACACGTAATGTGAAGAGGATTATTATCTAGTGTAAGTGAGAGACAAGCCCCTTTTGTTAAAGAGGAAAAGATTCCATGACGATTTGTCGGTTTTGGTTTTTTTTAGATAGTGGAGCCCAACTTCAAGCTATTTATTCAACCCACATTGATATAAATGCTCATTGAGATGGTTGGTAACAGCAAGTGTTCATAAACAGAAACAAATTGAGGCTGGTCACAGCTGTCAGCTTGTTCTGTGTACTTTGTGTTCTTGTGAATCGAGTATCTGTAAGAAACGTGGGGTGAAGATGAGGAAAAGCAAATGCATAGTGGCAAGTGTAAATAGCAAAACTGAGTTCTGAAACAACTGTTTAGGGAGGGACTCAATAGAAAGCTCTTGTGGCTCTGACCCTTTCAAATAACAGCAGGAGGAGCCGCATTTAACCCATGTTCTCACTTCACATCTGTCAGAGTATGAGTCAGCTATACTTGGCAGTTTTGAAAACTGTAAAAATTAAATTCTTTAGTCTACAATTGGTTAAGTACATGAAAAAACGTGTTGTTTCTTCTCCCTCTTCCAGCCAAATGAAAGCAAGGATTAATAAGCCTGATGTATTTAGTAATATGTGCTGGGTTTGTTAAGTGGTGCTGGGGCTCCTGCCTTGCACAGGGTTGCACTGCACGTGCCAGCGTTTTTGGGGCAGACCAGTGAGATCCAGCACAGAGAACCAAAGCCCTGCCATCAAATCTCTGCTCCCCTGGGCAGTAGAAGCAGCTACTTTGGACAGACTCTGGTCTGGTTTTACGGGCTGAATGCCCAGCTGGTGCTGGAGCCACGAGATGTTTTCCTGCAGTGTGTTGTCTGGGTTGGTTTTTAGCCAAAAGAAATGCAGTTGACAGGCTCTGACAGCCCCATCTTACATGTTTTACTTTGCATTGTGGAGCAGTGAAGAAACTCACTTCAAAAGCACCACCTTGTCAGAATTACATTATTACTGTAAGTGTAGCTTCAAGGCCTTCTGATGTTAACTCAGTTGTATGCCGAAATAATGCAATACTTACCATATTATTACTTTGTGATGTTCTGAGTTCTTTAATGATTGTGTAAGAAAACTATTTCCATTAAATTGTTTTTACACAAATGCATTTTATAGTAGCTGTTTATATGTATTTTTTAAAGGGAAAGCTTCTGGTTCAAATACAGGCTGCACAGTAGAATGTACTCAATCAGATCTAATTTGCTTGTGTGTTTTTGTCTGGGGAGAAGGAGCTGCTGTCGTAAACAATTCTTTGCTTATGTCTTCTTGTAAAAATCCAAATGAAACCCCCGGGAGTACTGAAGTGCTGGTACATCTCTGTATATCCCTGTGGCCCAAGAAGGGACAGAGTCCTTATGAAAGCTGCCCTAGAGCACTTAGCATGTGGATGCTGTGGGTCACAGGGCTGAGCAGTTCTAGAACCTGACCTGCTGTGCAATGCCTGGTGCCAGCAGCCTCTGCTCACTTACATAACTGAATGTTTCCTTTGGTTGTAAGTATGAGTATGCTGCTTCAGGCTAAACTTCTGCTTTGGTAAATGTATTTCTTACAGACTCCTCAGCTTAATCTGTTTGTGTTTGCCTTGTGTTGCTGCTTTGTCTTCACTGTAAATTTTCATGGAGGCTCTGAGAGAATCATGTGTTGAAATGTGGAGTTCCTGGGGTGATGATGAGAAGGTTATCTACGTGTAAACTTGCCTCTGTGGAGAAAAACTGATTTAAGTCTCTAAACATTTTTTGTTAGTTCAGAGTTAAATATTTCTAATGGTTTGCATTAAATTACAAAATGTTTTTAAACCACTTCTTAAAAAAAAAATAATGGTAGTTAAACTGAAGTAGGGAAGTCTTTAAGTGTCTTAAAGGGAGGAAGTTCCTACTTGCTGAGAGATGGAAATTCAGAGTAATGGGCATATGGATCTTTGGTTCTCAAAACACGGACTTGGCAAACAGAAAGTAGACAAAAATAAGCTTAGACTGAAAATTAATCTTTGCCTTGCAACTTGGAGTGTGTCATTTTTAATTTGCTGCTAGACATGGTGAAGAAACTGTCATGAATGGGTTCCTCTCTCAAATTGGTCCCAAAAGAACAAGTGCTTGCTCTGGCTAAATTTCAGATGTTGTTTCCATGGTTGTTGTTTCTTTCTCTGATTTGCTTTCTGTTGTAGAACTCATAGTATGAATTGTTTAGGAGAACCTTGAATGTCTACCTATATCTAGATTATTTGGGTTATTTGGTGTATCTTGTGGAGATTGTACCCTAACCCTGAACAAACTGCATTTAATGGAAACTTGGGCATGTTTGTTACCAGGTTGAAAATTCCCGTAGTAACTTTGCCATTCTTATTTTACTGCAGTTCGAGTTATTCTTCATCTGCTTTGGATTTTGAGACTGAAAACAAAATAGATCCAGTGTTTGATTCACCCAGAATGTCACGGCGTAGTTTACGGTTGGCTGCTGGAGGATACAGTAAATCAGATGATGGACAGAGCGATTCCCTTCATGACAGCTCTTATGCTGGAAACATGTCCTTCAGGGATCAATCTAAGTAAGCCTTTTTAGTCATCACAAGTAAATCCTGAGTCTTACTGTTTGAACACAATAATGGAAAAAGGTTACCTAGAGGTCTTATTTTTTGTTCTTCATGTTTCCTGCCATACTCTGAAATTTATGTTCAGTATGTGGTTTGCAATGACAATTTTTTACAAAAATCTTTGTAAAATTATAGATGCTTGAAGGCGAGGACTTCCTTTTAAACCTTGTTTGCTCTGTTTAGTCACATCAGTGTTGAAATGACTATTCATTCATTAATAAAGTGAGAAATAAACAGAAATTTGTGTCTTTAGTGCTATGTCTTACTTGCCTTTGCTTTGTTTCCTAGGGTGGCAAAGCAACGCAGAAGTATGAACAAACAGTCTGGCAGTGGAAGACATGTGCCAAGGAAAAATCTGTCCAGCTCATCTATTTTTAGCCAGAGCAGTTTCAATAGCCATGCCAGTGATACATCAATGATATCCACTATATTGGATGAGTCTCTGATTCGGGAACAGACAGAAGTTGATCATTTCTGGGGTAGGCAATGATTGCTATTGGTTGTATCAAACTGTGCAAACTGTTTGGTTTGGTGCATATAAATTTATGATCTTTGTCCCACCTGTTGTCCATCCTGTCCCCAAACGTGTGTGCATTTGCACTTCTGCTGTAGGGGTCTTCTTGATAAGATGCCTGCTGGAAATTCCTGGTCCAGTGTGTAAACTTGATTTACTGGCATATTTAACATCAAGACGTTGCACAGTCAAGTTAATACGCCAGCAAACATAAACAGTTTTGTGATGCAACACCATAATTATCTCCTGTCATTGCTTTCTTCAAAATGTACATTGAGTACTGTATTTATAAAGAATGGTAAATGTGTAACTTGTCTTTGAAAATCCAAAGGAAAAGCATTTTCTTCTTTGGTTTTAGGCAGAAGTTTGTTTCTTCTTAACATACTTTAATATGAAAGTTTCAAATTAGTGGCATTTCAGGATTTCTCAAAAGGGTTTTTGTGTGTGCCTGGCTGGTTTGTCTTTGCAAGTATATGAAAGTATATTTTCCTGGAACCTGCTTTCTTCAATGGAGAGAAAATATGAGAGTTGTCTACGTTAAGTATTGTCTATGTGAAGTATTGTGTAGAACCAGATCAACAATTTGTTACATCTCCCAGTTCAGACTCTTTGTTTCCAGTCAGAATACTTGTGACCTTCCCAGAGTCCTGATAGGAAGAATTGTTTCAATCTTGGTAGAACCCATTCTAAATTTTAGATAACCTGGCTCTTAAAACAGAATTTTAAATGCAGTAGTATCAAAGTAGTTACCAAGCAGCAGAAACATTGTAAGCTTGTAATTAGCTGCTTTAACATCACATGGGAAATAAGTCAAGGTGCAGTTGGTATTCATGTTACTTCGTCTGCCCCTTCTGTGGTGGGTTGCTTTTCACAACTATTACCCTACTGTAATAAGGTCTGGATACATGTTTCTCTGATGGGCTGCAAAATATGTTAAATGGGAACCATAGAGACTTTCTTTGAAGTCTTAAAATTAGTGGGACTTCTAACTTGAGTTTATGTCAGATATTGTAACTCAGTTCAGGTCTTCTTATATTTGGGACCAATTTCTTCTTTTTTCATTTGCAGGCCTTGATGAAGAAGGTGACCCCAAAGGTAACCACACTTTGCTTTTCCTTCCACATCCCTTCTGTGTGCCAGGCACGGTGCTGGCAGTACTGCCATGGGTGTGTTGGTTGTTGTGCTCTGTTTCCAGGCAGTGACACCACGCTGCTGCAGGGGAACGGGGGCATAGCAGCAGCAGCAGAGCTGCAGCCCACGCTGAACGGCTACACGTGCAGTGACTGCAGCATGCTGTCAGAGAGGAAGGAGGTCCTCACTGCCTACTCACCTTCCCACGTGCCATCCTCCAGGATCTACACTAGGGACAGGAGCCAGAAACATGCATCTAGTAAGTTACTTTCTCTTGTGTTTTCTCTGCAATATGGTTCAGTTGGTTCATTTCTGTGTAGTGTTATTTAAGCTTGTCCTACCCTGATAGACTTGCTAATAACTGAATTCTAGAGATCAGCTTATATGAAATACCTTTTTTTGTATCAGTTGAAATTTTGTGTATGTGTCAGTTTCTAGAGTTATCTACTGATTTTCAGTGCTGCTGTAAGAATTAAACAATTACAAAATGAAAATGCTCTGGTATCTTAAGTTATAAAATCATTTGGCCAGTCAGCACTGATTGTAAGTCTCCTAATCTGACATCAAATCTGTGTGGCTCTGTCTTTACGATTTTGGTCATGGCTTTCAGAGAGAAACTTTTTCTGTGCTATTGCTTTTATAATTTTTTTATCCCTTACATGATTTTAAATTTCAAGATTGACCAAGATTGTTACTTTGCAGTGCTTCTGCTGTCTAGGGAATCTCTGAGAGGGCTTTCTACTTCCTGTTTAATTTTTTTCTCCTCTTTTAACCTTGCAGCTTTTTATAGTGTTTCTAGAAGCTAAACCTCAGCTACATGAAAAATTGAACTCCAAAGGGAAAAACTGATTCCAAATAGTCACTCTAGTGACTACATTCCAAGAGCTTGAAAAGTTGAGTCTGTATAAATAAGATTCTGCCTTTCCAAGACAATCTCCATTCAGTGGATTGTTTTCCTCATGGTCTTGCCTGTGTCTGCCTGCCTCTTGCACAGCATCTGGAGTTTCTTGATTACTGGTAGTCCTCAGTTACCACAAAGGATTTGTTTCTTTAATGACCTTGGATTAGAAAGGAGCCAATTTTGGAATTCTATAGATTTGTTAGTCTTGAATGAAGTTTTTTTTCAGTACAAGAAATTAGTTTGTTTGAGCTATATGTTACGACTTCAAATACTTGAGTTAAGTATTTCTTTTTAGTTAGTGTGTAGCACAGAGTGGAATTCTTTTGACTTGAACAGTCAACTTCTTAAAGTGGCACTGCATGAAAACTCTTTCTGTGCTCCTGAGTTTGTATTCACATGAGAGAATTTTACTCATCTTTGTACATCCTTTGAACTTTAATCTAGAGGTTTGGGTCAAACCTTGGGGCTGTATGGGTGGGGAAAGGCACACACAGTCATGGCAGGTTTTTGGGATGTGGCTGAGTCTAGGACAGCAGCAGTGGTGGATTGTGGCTTTGTTCCTGTGGCTCTGGAGCTGGGTGTGTCTCTAGCACTTCAGGCAGACCACTGTAGGAACTTCCTCTGATGTAACAGCAGGGAAGGTGGTGAACAGTCTTCACTTTCAAATCCAGAATAACACTGGAGTGTCTCTTTGGAACTGTGACCCCCACAATCAGGATCAGCAGCTCACATCAGTGAGGAATCCTGAGTTCCATAAGCAAGGAATTCATTGCTCTTTAGAGCTCTGCATTCTCACTACTCAAAGCTATTCTTCCTGAAGTCACACATTTTGCCTTGAAGTCATTATCCAGGGTGTGTAGTTCTTACAAAAGCTTTGGGGTAATATCTAATACACCCAGACTTTTCAAACCACACTTGCTGAAGTTTCATACTCTTGGCTAAAGGCTTTCCCTGCTTCATCCTCACTCTTACACAAGCTAATGGTGACCAGAGAACAGAATTACATATTTCTATGGATGAGTAATTTGTATCCACACTGTTTTTTTCAATAGGAGGAACGTATTTCTACATGAG
Organism: Edolisoma coerulescens; assembly: GCA_013397115.1. Lineage (NCBI taxonomy): Eukaryota > Metazoa > Chordata > Aves > Passeriformes > Campephagidae > Edolisoma > Edolisoma coerulescens. The sequence goes on along the minus strand of VWZW01007179.1, from coordinate 13,817 downwards.
TAAGATTCTACGATTGGTCAAAAATACTGCAGCATCTTTTGCATCACTATTAGTGCAACTATTTCAAATGGTTTTGCTGAAGCTGGGTTATGAACATAAAGGTACCTTTTCAGTTGTCTTCTTGGTCTCCAAACAAAGACAGTGTGTGTATTGGTTTTCCTTTCTTATGGACTTCATCTTTGGCACTATGGTGTTCTTCTTGTATAGTCTTTTGGCTGGCTCCTGTCTTTCTCAGTTTTTATTATTACCTCACTTGTGCTATTCTCTTCATACCTTTCCTCTGTTTTCAAAGTATCAAGATTCCTTTATACAAGATCCACATGTTGATTTTTACTAGAAAGTGGTAGAGAGTAATTTTTAAATTGAGAAACTTAAGTTGATTTTTAAAAACTGCAGTGATAGTGTCAAATTCTAGTTTTTCAATGTCTTTAGGTCTCTCTTAGCCCCCTTGAACCTTCTGTGCATTTAAAGCTTGTTTAGATCTGTCTTGCAAAACTCAAACTGCTCTCATCACTCTGCACTACTTTAGAGCACATCTTGTTTTCCCTGAAAACATTCAGGGAAATGTTTTCTATAATACCTGCTCTGCAAGTGAAAGTTAAATTGCCATAGGCAGAAGGTAACTGATTTTTGCATGTGAGTAGAACTTTGCTCTCCTCTCTGCTCAGAGCCTTATAACTGCTAATGCTTTCTTCTTGTAACAAGTTTGTTAAAATCAACCCAAATATGTAATGAATGGTTGACCGATTTGATGGAATGTCGGGAATGGAGACTTACTTGATAAGGGTTGGTTGGGTGGTTTGTTTGTTTGTTTAGTCTTTTTTTTTTAACGAACTTTGCTATCTGAAAAGAAGCAGAAGGATTTTTTTGAACCAAGAGGCCCCCTGATATTTAAAGAAAGGATAAGATTGCACAGAGTACGTGTTTCTTCCTCAATAACTTTTCAGGTTTCCTGTGAGTAACCTGACTTTAATAGTGAACCAAGCCAGTTTAACTAATATCTGTGTATATGAAAGGCTTTGAACTTGAGAATTAGAATCCATGTGTGCTTTTTGGATGTGTTGCAGCTCACTCAGACTACTGTGGGAGCATGAATGTAAAGGAGTTCTACAGAGAAGATCATCATCTTGGTGTGAATGAGGAATCAATATGTAAGTATAGTGATTAATGCTGTCTCAGCCTTGGGTTGTGCGCCAGGTTGTGGCTGTAATAGTGGTATCAGACAGCCCCTGACACTCTGGAAGCTACAAAATAAATATTTGGTTTGCAATTTAGATGTAGGGAGGGATGGTGATCCCCTGGTGTACTGTAGTCTTTCCCCCAGCAAGTTTCCTTCCCCTGAAGTTTGCTTAGCAGTTTTTGGGTTGATAGCTGACGATGTGAGATAGACTTGTTCCACTTATCTTGTAACAACCTTGATTGATCCTGGCTTTATCCCATTAATCAACTGTTACCACAACCAACAGGTGATGACTGTAAGGGGAAGAAACATCTTGAAATATACACCACAGACCACATGCAATCCTCATGGGCTAAAAGGGTAGCAAGGACCATTTGGCACACCTTTTCTTCTGCAGGTTGACTTGGACATTTTTGTTTGCTTTTATTTTGCATTGCAATCTCACAATGTTAATCATACATGTTTTGTGTTTGGGGGTTTTTTCCTTCCTTCCTCTGTCAAAGTAGGGTAAAAATGTAGAGTGCCTAGACAACTAACTTCCTTAACACCTCTTCTGTCTGACTTCTTGCTCTGATTCTGGCTTTTGTACAAGCTTGGCAGGCTGGTTACCTATTAGTGAAAACAAGGTGTAGGGTAATGTGCACTTTGTATGGTAAAAGGAACGGGTCAGATTGTTAATTTGTTGCACTTCAGGGAGATCTGTATGCTTGATAGGTTGAAAAGCTGACTTTAAATGAAAGCGAGGTATGAGATACTCGTATGAAGATTATTTAAATAAAGGGGTTTTAACATTTTATTTTTGTTCTAGTGATAGTCAATTTTTACAGGAATCTTATATAGGGATAGAATCTACCCTGTGAGATGAGCGTTCCCTAGCTTGAATGACAGAGGCATCAAGGATCTGTTGAGTGCTCTTTATTCAGCAAAGGAAAATGATTTGAGACACTTCAGTCACCTAAATGATTTGCAAAACATTGGGTTGGTATATCTATAATCCCTCAGATTAACCCAGACATATCTGCTAATCTAAAAATGTAGGATTATTTTCTAAACATATACGGTGTAGTTTGTTCTGTAGAAAGATTGGTCCTAGCCTTGGACATAGTAATTGTTGGCCTCAGCAGGCTTTAAGTTACAGCATTTTATTACAGTGCATATGACAGGGTGGGGCTGTTTGGTGGTGGTAGTTTTGTTCTCTTAAAGAGATACAAAATTGCCATACTGAACATCCTTGGGAACACTCAGCTTAATGAAAATTTACTGCTTGTAACTTTTAGTAGGGAATACTTCCTATTTTTTATCAATATTTCTTAGACATCACTGGAATTTTAAATTTTTAATTGTTCTCACTTCTCAACGGTGACGCAGATAATGAACTTGATGTATAATTTTGAACAAATAAGATGCTTTTAAAGTAATGATGTTCTTAAAGCTTGCTTTTATGGTAGTGCTCTTGCTATTCTCTGCTACACTTTGCATGGCATTGTTAGATAAACATGTTACAAAATGTAAACTTTGGTTTTGGAAAAGTGATATTCTAATGGCACAGATGGTGTTCATTCTGTTTCTCTCTGTCCATGAGAATTCAGTTTCTAAACTCTTGGTTTTACTTGACTTCATATTTATTAGTGGCTTGCTTTGCTTTAAAGTAGTGAAGAACCGAGTTTGAGATTACTGAAAGGTAATGGTTTAAAATTCTGCAGAACATGTAATGGGCAGGGGAGTGAGTGTGTTTTACTGCATGTACTGAAGAGAACCTTCAGCTCCTTTGTGGCTGTTACCACATGGAGTTAATTTGTTATGATCCAGGTTACTTTATGCTTCACGTGTTGCGAACAGCAGGAGCAACAGGATGGCTTGTGTCGCAGAAGGTGTTGTCTCTGCTGTGGCTGGCCCTTCTTTCTCCAGGTTACTATCCTGATCCGTGTGTGTGTGTGCACTGCCTGTTCCTTTGGCAAACCAGGGGACTGCAGGGACTTACACCAATTCAGCTGTGCTTGTGCTGTGGCTTTTGTGTCTTGAAATGCATGTGCTACTTTATTGACCAAAATATGCTTAATGAGAGGGCATGTTTCTGTTCACAGGCATAACAGGAGACTAACCAGGCTGTGAGGGAATGAGTGTGTGAATAGCACTGAACATGGGGTGTCAAGAATAATGGGGTGTGTTTGGTTTGGCAGTCACTTCCTATATTGGTATTCCTCTTACCAAAAACTGCTGCTGCTAATCTGTGCATTTCCTGGAGCATACTGAGGTCTCCAGTGTGTGATAACTTGTGTTCAGACATTAATACTGAATTTCCAGCGAGGTAGCATTGTCATAACAAATGAGCTCTTCATCCCCTTGCATGGCTGTTGATCTTGCTGAGTAGCTGATGTTAAAGTGCTGTCATACTTGTGATATCTAGATGTCAATAAGCTGCATGCATTGCCTTATTCATGCATTTCTCCACTCTGCAAAGTGTTGTTGGCCACAGCTGCATGTCCCTCTGCTTGGTTTCTTTGAACATGTGCTGCAGTAATTACATTTCACACTCCCACCTTTTGTCTTCTAGGGAGGGCAGCTTCTGGCATGTTCAGGTTGCTTAGAACTGGGTGGTATCAACTTGTTACTCTGATGTCTTTGCTCAAGGTGTTTCTTGTAAGAAGGTGTGTATCCTTTGAAATTATTGGTTTGTGAACAAGTTATTTACCCAGTTATAATATAAAACAATTAATTATGGTAAATGTATTCTTTCTTGTAAACTTTCCTCTCTCTCTCTAGATGCCTTCCAAAGAACTACAGGTGGTTACTGTTTCTTATCCCACTCCTGTTTCTATTAGGTATGTCAATTGTTCACTTATAATACAAATCAGAGTGTGTACTACAGCTGTTCCAAAATAGCATTTTTAGTTGATTTATGAAGAGGATGCAGAAGTGAAAAAAAGCAAGTTTGTTTGTGAACAGGGCAGTAATTCAAGCTTATGGGGTGCTGACAAGTCAGCAAGCTTTCCCCTTGTCATGAAAGTAATATCATTGATTTAATTGCATAGAGCTCTTTAGAAAGAGTGGTTGAGTAAGTAAATGCAATGAAGTCCTTTTTTCTTTACTTCCCATCATAGGAGTAGCAATGAAAGAGTAGCTGTGTACTCTTTGTCAGTCTCCATAAAAGTTAAGTTTTTACGAACTCATCCCGTCTTTCCTTTGCTCTAGAGCATGTTTTAGTTGCTTAAGATACTGCTGACTTTAGCCTGGTTAGTAGACAGTGTTCCAGGCCAGCTGTCAACTTTGAAATGCAACAAATTAAGTTTGAAGTATTTACCAGAAGTGCTGGGCCATTTCTGAAGAGCTGTTTCGTGGTTTTGTGAGTCTTACAAACTTGCAGCTATTTTGTGGAGAAGATGAAGCTTCCTGGAAACCTACACTGGGGATTCAAAGTCCTCTGTACAAGGGTGAACAAGGAAAGAGTTTACCCTGTGTAGAAAATGTTGCTACTTCCCACTAAGACATTGCAAAAATAAGTGTAATCTTGTGAAATGCCATTTTATTTCCATGGAAGCCTAAGTTTCCTCAAACTTTTATTAGCTCTTATGCAATGTGATATGTAGTAAGTGTATAATGCAACGTATTTTCCATGGAGATAAAAAGCAGCATTTACATCTGCCTTCAGAACATGTGGCCTGTCTTAATCAGCAAATGTGATCAAGGTGCCAGAGAAGCAGTAGAACAAGTTTAAGCTTGTACCACGATATATCTAAGTGCAAGTTCCCTGCCTCACAGGTGTGTGAGTGGGACTGATGGATATTCCCTTATATTTTTGAGTGCTTGATTTAAAACTTTTAAAGCTGACTCAAGCTGATTTTTGTTTAGACTTGGAGTAGTGTCCATTGTGTGGCACCTGCCTTGCAAACTGAAGGTAGCTGTGTCCTTAAAAAGACCATTTGTAGGTATAAGCAGTTGGAAGGGAGAATTCTTTTGAACACACATTGCTTTTTGTTTCTGTTCTAGGAATGTGGTTCTGGGGGCTTAATGGCTTCATTTCATTATTACCTCCATTGAACTGGACAAGAATTGATGGAATACAGAGAACAGATGATTCTGTTCGTGTTCCTGAACCACAAGATGATTCTTTTCATTCTGTGCAACCTCCAAAGGTAAGAGAGAGCAGTCTAGGGAAGAACTTGCATATATTTTAAGACCTCTTAACTCCCATGTCTTCAATATTTTGCAATAACTACTTCTTGCACAAGAGTAATGTAAATAAGTGTCTTGATTTTTTTATATATTAAAGTATTATCCTTATACTTTAGGATACCATAAACATCTTTGACTTTGGTCGCATAAGTGAGCTGGAGAAGCAAATGGCCTTCGTGTCTGACAGATGCCATGACCAAAACAAAGAGTATAGCAACGTGATGAGCCTGCTCCAGAATCTTCAAGATCAGGTTGCCACGATGAGTGACAGAAGTGAAACATTGAATTTAATAAAAAATGTCATGAGTCAGTATCTCAAAGATATGAAATTGGAGGAAAAGGTAAGATAGTCAGTTATTGATGTTTCCTGATACTGATTGAAGTTTTACTAATACAGATTGTCACCAGTTTGACTGGAGGATTCTTTTTCTGCTCTAGAAATAATCAATAGGTAGTAAAGGCCAGGGAGTAGTTGTGGGTATTTGTTCCTCCTTTGTTGTTGCTGACAAAGGATTGATTCCAGACAGGTGGCCTAAAGTAGATTCCTACATTGCTGAAAAGCTGCTGGATTTATCCTGTTTCCATACAGATAAAGAAGACTATAGAAAGGGCTAGTGACAAAGCAGGGATTTTGTGCTACATTTCTCTGTGTATAGCCCCTACTACAGCTGAATCAGACTTCTGTATTTATTACTTCTGTATTTATTCTGTAATTTCTCACACTACCTGCAGGAAAAATCATTTAAACATTCACAGGATGGAATGAAACCTGCGCTTTGCAGAAAATATCAGTTATGGTATTTGTACTCCAAAAGAAAATACACCCCCTTTTTCTTCCCTCTTTTTTAAGACTGACTTCCTGGCTTTACATAAAGAACATGAGTTGCGTATCCAGACGCTGGAAGACCTTCTTGGAAAACTCTCTGCTGAATCCAAGGTATTGAAAGTGAGCTTTGCTGACTTGTTCTAATTGTAACCTGTTGATAAAACAGACTGAGTTTTTTAATTTGCTGTCCCAAACAGCAGTCTGGCTGTTACAGTTCCCTAAGTCTCAAAACTTGTTTGTGTTTTTGCTCCTCCTTCTTGGAGAGGGTTTCATTCCAAAGTTTAAAAATTATTCCCTTGACCAGTGAGGCAGGTTCTATTTGGAATGAAACTGTATTGTACAGAGGCACAAACATAATTGTGAGCACAGTCCTGTACAGGTGGTGCTAAAATTTCTTTTCACATAATATTCTTTATCCTCTGTCTGTCACATGAGTTTCTTTGTCTATGATAAAACTTAACTTCTGTATTTTTTAGGACATCCAGAAGGAGCTTGACATAGCCAAATCAAAAACAGTGAGGTATAAGCACTTTTCAAATATGTTTTGCTTTTTCACTCCTGATGCCAACTGACAGTGATTTGTGTGTTGTTCTTTCCAATGTAACAATCCTTATCTGGTGTCAGTTAACTGACCCTGAGAGTTTGTATTGTCAGCAAGAGCACTTCTGTCTTGGATTTCAGCTGTGATGCTGAACATCAGCACAGAACCCTCCTCTGGTGTGGGGGCAACCCTACAATGACTCTTTCACTAGAGAAAACTTGTTTATATAGTGGAGGAGAATGAGGGACTTCTCTTACAAATGCAGTAGAATTTTCCTTCAGATCACTTAGTGAAATATACAGTAACTGCTTTTGATGGGCTTTATATTTAAATTCTAGAATTGTATCAATTCTAATTTTTGTCTCTGCTTTTTGGCTTATTTGCTGAATTGCCATTTAAATTAGAATTAAATGTAAAATGGCTTTATAATGATGGCTGAGACCTTTTTCCATAGCACTCACTGGAGACTGAGCTATATTGGGCATATATGAGGTGCTGTTTGTAACTCAGCACTGCCTCTGGAGTTACTCTGGTTTGAGTAAGGTAACCTGAGACTTGCTCTAACCAGTGGCAAACACACACAAATAAAGTTTGACTGGTTTGCCAGAAGCCCTTAAATTCCCCAAAATCTGTATATGTTTGTTATTAACTTGTCAGCCTGGTAATAATCTGAAGTCATCACTGCTGGCTTTTTCCATAACTTCAAAATACTTTGCTTTGAATATATTCATTCTAAGTGTGCCTTAAGTAACATCTTCAAAGAACTGCAAGTTCTGTGTGTATTGTGGTGAGCAAGTGAACTAGGAAAGCACTTTGTATTAGCCAAGTATATTCTCACACCTTTGGAATTTGATGGATTGATTCCAACTGCTCTTTCCTAACGATTGACTCCTTGTTTTTGTCAGAGATGATGATCAATATAGTCTACTTATGTCCAAAATTAAAAAGCTAGAACTAGAGCTGTCTTCTATGAAATCGGAGCTGTTATCTGGGGAAAGTGTGAAGACGAGCTGTGAGAAAATGGATGTCATTCATGAAAAAGTAGGTTCTGCAACTTCTCTAACTGTCCCAGTGAAATTTGATATTACTTGGTTTTATCCACTAACTTTCTTGAAATGCATTGCAATCAGTGACATGGGGATAGTATTAATCTTGAAGAATGACAGTGTTCTATGTAGGGTTACTGTGAATTTTTCCATTAGTGCATAACACTTTAGTACACAGGAGTTTATGGCTTGTTTTCTACAATGGCAGGGGTTTGCTTGTAAGTTATGATGTAGTAGCAGTTCTCTGTACAGTGCTTTGCTGTTGATGTATTTTGCTAACCCATGGAAATATGGAAAAGAAACTTACATAAAAGCAAGTTAGGTTTGTTATCTGAGAGTTGCTTTTAAAAAAACATGCCTAAGTTCTTTCAAAGCCTTTTAAAAGGTCTGACTGGAATGTAGCCAACAAAATACAGCAGTATTGATACAGGATTATCAACTTTGACTTAAATACTGACTTGTGATAACACTGAAATATGGTCTAGCTATGTGCTTGATTTATATTTTATATATATATATATTTATAAAAACTAATAATTATAATTATTAATGGCTTCTACTAGGTAGATGCCCAGGTCAAAGAATCTGTCAAGCTAATGCTTTTTGGTGATCACCAAGAAGACTTTCCTGAATCACTTCTCCAGTGGCTTACCTCCAATTTTGTGAGCAAAAGTGATCTACAGACTTTGCTGCGGGATCTCGAGTTGCAGATCCTCAAGAATATTACTCTCCATATGTCTGTAACAAACCAAAAAGTAACATCTGAAGTAGTCACAAACGCTGTGACCAACGCAGGGATTACTGGAATCACAGAAGCGGTGAGTGAGTTTTACGGTCTCAAAAGTTCAACTAAAACTGGAAAGAGTTCTTTCATGGGCATTTTGTGGAGCATAACTGTCAACATGAATGTTAATGATTTTAGGAGATGTCAGGAACATCAATTGAAATGAGGAGAACTGCAGAAAATGCTTTAGTGAGTGTATTCTTACGGCACTGATTGAAAAAATGCAGATGTTCACAACAGGCAACAAAGTGTGTTATCTTGAAAATTGAAGAACTCCCATGAAACAAGCGTACCAAAGAAATGCAGCTCAGGGTCTTGGGAAGAAAGAATGCAGATTTTAAAGAAAACAGCAGTCAAAATGCAGTATGAACTTGTATTCTAAGACAGACAACCGTGCATTAAAAGTGGCCTCTGTCTTAAAAGAGGCTTTCAAAGACTTGTGATGAGGTGCAGCATCTCAGAAAGATGCTTGCAGCTTCACAGATATGTAGATATAAATGATTTTATCACTTGATCTTATTAAAATATTTCTCCTTCCATTCTCTCGTATGTGTTCACCTGTAGCAAGCACAGATTATTGTAAACAATGCACTGAAACTCTACTCTCAAGACAAGACTGGGATGGTGGATTTCGCCTTGGAATCTGGAGGTAAATAGTGGAGGAAACACCATTTTTCCTATTCATGCTTTTAGTAGTATTTACTAGAAATCTTAAAATGAAGAGTAAAAGTTAGTAGAGCATTTTTGTGTGTTGCCTGATCATCAGATCAGTGCAGTCTGTGATGGTGTTTACAGGGCTGTACATCAGCCTAGGTGTGCGTGGACAGGAATAGAATAGTTCTCAACATGTCTACAACTGGGTAAGAAAGAAATGAAAAACCTTTAACCTGTTCTTAAAATAACATTGTACGTGATAGAAGCATTGTATCCCCAGAAAATGATTAGATCTTAACAATATCTGCTTTATATAAATCTCTGCCTTAATTACGCATTCCTTCTTGAAGACTTTTGTTTCTGCTAACCTGATCTATCTTTTTTGAGGTGGCAGCATTCTGAGTACTCGCTGTTCTGAAACCTACGAGACCAAGACAGCATTAATTAGCCTCTTTGGAATTCCTCTGTGGTACTTCTCTCAGTCTCCCAGAGTGGTGATTCAGGTAATTAAAGGCCAAGTAAACAAATGCAGCAATGTTATTTTGTGTTGAGTGGTTTGGATGGCTCTTTGGGTGCTGGGTGTATCTCTGTAATATATTGGGGACACAGGTACTTTGAGCTATGTTCCCAAGAGTTGGATTCTTCTGGACACAGCTTAAGTCCTATTCTAGCAAAATTAAGACTCACAGGAAGCTTGGGTGGTGTATTGGACTTGTGCAAAGTGTGAGTGCTGGGAGGGTTCCTGTTGAGAAGTAATCTCTAAGGTAGGTCTTCAAAACACCACTGGTAGCTCAGGTGGGTGTGGTGTCTTCCTGAAGAGTTCCACCAAGGACATTATTCCTGCCCCTTACTAAGACTGTCCCTAAGAATTCAGAATTCATTACAACTCTTTATTACAATTAAAAAAAAATGCTCAGTATTTGTAGCATTGTTTTTCTTGTTGTGTCCCACCTTGTTCTCTCCACCTTCCTTCTGTGCAGCCGGACATGTATCCAGGAAACTGCTGGGCTTTCAAAGGATCACAGGGCTATCTTGTGGTGAGACTTTCCATGAAGATCTATCCAACTGCCTTTACATTGGAACACATACCAAAAACTCTTTCACCGACAGGAAATATCACCAGTGCTCCTAGGAATTTTTCAGTATATGTAAGTCTGTCTCTGAATTTAAGTTGATGTTTGTACACAGAATATTTGTGTTACATGCCTTGGAAAACAGTAACTTGAGGGAGGACAGCTAAGAAGACGATTAACTGTTTCACTCATTGGTCTTAAAAATTGCTTTTTTATGAGCTTTGAGATTAGGAATAAGAAGTGTTGCAACTAATTTTGGGTGAGTTATTTCTTTACTCTTGCCTTATACCGTAGTAAACACTTTTGGAGGGAGATAATGTTTTTTTATTTGGTCTAGTTCTTTCATACACTTTATTGTTTCATTTTCCCTCCTGTTCTTCCTCTCTACACCCACTACCCCTCCCATTTTGTCTTTGCACCTTATCTGTGATGTGCCTTAAATAATTTTTTAAATTCATCTTACCGAGCATCACAGTTGTGTCAGCAGGATTTCGGAAGAGACGACAGGCTACATCAGAGTGTAGTTATGATAGCCAAGAACTTTTTGTCAGGCTTTTCTAAATGCTTAAACAGTCACCTGCAAGCATCTGAATCTTGACATCAACCTTGATGTTCTCTCATTGTTTGTCCTGAGCAGTATTGTACACTGTGATAGGGGTTTAGCCATGGAAATTAAGGGGTTTGACCATGAAAACACATAAACAACTATTTGCAGTGCAGGAAACTGGAATGCAAGCTGTGCTTGAACTTTAAATTACATAGGAAACATTCTGATCCTGGCTTGTTAGACCTCCAAGTGCTGTCTCTTGATATTCTCCTATGTCGACAAGCTTCTAGGTTGGGTTTGATTGGAAATTTGAGGGAAGCAAAAACCATTATCTTGTTGTTACAGGGTCTGGATGATGAAAATCAAGAAGAAGGCAAGCTTCTAGGGGAGTATGTCTATGATCAAGAAGGAGAACCACTGCAGATGTTTCCAGTGATGGTAAGTCTGGATTATAAGATTTAAAGTGTCAGGAGAGAGTTACTTTTATTTTCTACACTTGTGTGCAATGAGCAGTGAAGGGAAAAGGCCTTGTTCTCATTTGGGCACTGTAGAAGCTGAGGTAGAAAGTATCTGCCTCAAAACCTGTGGCCCAAACAGATGAGAGGGGAGGAAGGTTTGTTGCCATCTGGACACAAATGGTGGGAAGTTGCTAAACACGGGAAGAGTCTGTTCCATGCTGCTTCAGACTCACAGATAATTGTAAGGCAAGGAAGGTTCTGTTCAAAGGAACAGAGAATTCCCAAGGTGTAACTTAGTTATTAATGACTGTCAGTACTTGCAGGAACCTAAGGAAGCTTCAGTTGCAGCTGTTTATACCAGAACCCTGACACTGGTTTGTGAGTTTGCTTTTTCCTTCTCCAGGAGAAAAATGAAGACGCATTCCAGATAGTGGAGCTGAGGATTTTCTCTAACTGGGGCCACGCAGAGTACACCTGCCTTTATCGGTTCAGAGTGCACGGGAAACCTGCCGAGTAATCCACACTACAGCTGGGGGTGGCTGCTTTGTACATTTTGTTCCTAATCTGTATATACTGGGAAGCCTACAACACTGGAATCTCTAAAGGACGAGGATGCAAGATACACGCTGCAGAACTGTTGGTCCTCTGATAAAGGCAGAAGACTGTCAGCAGAAATGTATAAACCCCAATTTTTATTTGCTCTAAGGCTCAGCTTGTAATTGCCAGTTCGCTTCATATTTCTGTGTCCATGCTGAGAGAAATAATGCATGCAAACAGCTCTGGTTCATAAAGCCCAGTTGGCAAACAGGTGACACATATTTTATTACAAATGAATGTATAGGTTTTTTTTAAAGAATAAACCACACTTTCTGCAACTAGGAATCTGTTCTTTTTTAATCCAGGACTTTACTGCATACTTTTGCTGGCTTGGCACCATAAGCCAAAAACTGTGGTACATTTTGAGCACTGACTGTGGCTAAAGGTGTCCTTCAGTTGACAGTTGGTTTTGACCTTTTCGGTGGATCCAAAAGGGCTTCTTTGCTACATGTTGACTATAATTAATACTACTGTCAGGGAAAGCTAACACAACCAAAACCAGTTTAAACACCAGCGACTGAGAATGCTTTACTGTAATTTGTGGCCGTGAATTGCTCTAAAAGTCAGGGATAACTTTAAGTAACTGAAGTTATTTTAAGGGTTTTTACCATGGCAACTTGGCCAGTTTGTTCTTTTTTTAGTGTCAATTCCAAATCGACCTTGATGGACTGACTGACTGGCTCAGAGCTGATAAACCTGCTAAATTGCTCAGTAAACACTGCTACACAGCAGTTGAACTACCTTAATTTGTCAAAAGTGATCTCTTTGGGACAAGATTTCCTTAGACTGGTTGATTGTTATACTCCATAAATGTTGTGCTGTGAGAATTTGGTGGAAAACAAGGCTGAAGTAATTCTCGCTGCGTCACATTTACAAGAGGGACTCGAGCTCAGCGCTGCTGTGTGCAAACACGGGCATTCCTGATCCTCCCCACAAGCCTTAGTCAGGTACCAGATGAGTAGAGTTGCTCTTGGAAACAACATTTCCACCTAGAACGAGATGAAACTGCTTATTGCCCCCCTTAGCCTTGCTGCTTTGAAGATCCTTTTTGGAAAAGATTCCTGAAATTTACTTGTATGCAGAGTTTTTATCTTGCTGTTCTAGTGCATTTTGTAGTTACACAGAACTGTTACCACACGGACCTGCTGGCTGGTTTTCTGAATTGAGTTATGTATGTTGCACAACAGTCCTCGAATGTTTGAAATACAAAAAAGTCTCCATGTGAAGAACTGTTTTTCACTCGACCTAGAGACATAACCTATGGCCTACGCAGAGGAGTAGATGACACATGTACAGGTGTTTTCATATTATAGGTTACATATTTAAAATTAGAATTATCCTGTATAAATTGAAATTAGGTAGCTGGGGGGGGGGAATATTTTGAATAACACTAACTTATTTTTAAAAAAGCGAGATAGGACTTTGTGCAATGTATTTTTGTAAATGCTTTTCAAAATGTCTGTTATTCTTTGCTGCCTCCAAACTGACAAGATGCTATTGAGATGTTTAAATAAAGAGTTTTAATTTTTGAAAGTGCATGTAATACTTGAAACAAGAAATAAAGCCTCTTTTCTTAATTTTTTTTTTTTAATCAGCTGCTTAAATAAGTGAGGAAAGGTGATTTCAAAATTTCTCCGAGCTGGGGCGGAGGGGGG